>CM055120.1:449018828-449321644 GCA_029206835.1 Rana muscosa | reverse complement strand
CTCTGAATACAATGCAGCCTGGGTGAGTGATTCTCCCCTCTCTCTTTTCTCTAAACGTGCCATAGTCTTCCATGTATAGTCTTTCATGTGCCAGTGTTCCAACCTTCCATGTGCCATAGTCTTCCTGCCTTCCATGTACCATAGTGATCCTTCCAGCCTTCCATGTTCCATAGCATTCCAGCCTTTCATGTGCCATAGTCTCCCAGCCTTCCATGTGCCATAGTCTTCCATGTGCCAGTCTTTCAGCCTTCCATTTGTCAGTCTTCCACCCTTTCATGAGCCATAGTCTCCCAGCCTTCCATGTGACATATTCTTCCATGTCCCATAGCCTTCCATGTCCCATAGCCTTTCAGCCTTCCATATGTCAGTCTTCCAGCCTTTCATGTGCCATAGTCTACCAGCCTTCCATGTGACATAGTCTTCCATGTCCCATAGCCTTCCATCTTCCATAGCCTTCCAACCTTCCATGTGTCAGCCTTCCATGTGCCATGGTCTTTCTGCCTTCCATGTACCATAGTGATCCTTCCTGCCTTCCATGTGCCATAGTGGTCCTTCCTTTCTGCCTTACATGTACCAAAGTGATCCTTCCTGCCTTCAATGTGCCATAGTGATCCCTCTTTCCTGCCTTACATGTACCATAGTAATCCTTCCTGCCTTTCAGGTGTCATAGTGATCCTTTTTGCCTTCTGTGTGCCATAGTGATCCTTCCATGTACCATCATGACCCTTCCTGCCTTCCATGTACCATAGTGATCCTTCCTTCTTGCCTTCCTTCCATATACCATAGTGTTCCCCTTCCTTTCTTCCATATACTATAGTGATCCCTCCTTCCTTAATTCCATGTACCATAGTGACCCCTCCTTCCATCTACCATAGTGTTCCCCCATCATTTCTTCCATATACCATAGTGATCCTGCCTTCCATGTACCATAGTGATCCCTCCTTCTTTCCTTCCATGTACCATAGTGATCCCTCCTTCCTGCCTTCCATGTACCATAGTGATCCCTCCTTCCTTTTTTAAATGTACCATATTGATCCCACCTTCCTGCCTTACATGTACCATAGTGATCCCTCCTTCCCTTCTTCCATGTGCCACAGTGATCCCTCCTTCCTTTGTTCCATGTACCATAGTGATCCCTCCTTCCTTTCTTCCATGTACCATAGTTATCCCTCCTTCCTTTCTTCCATGTACCATAGTGATACCTCCTTCCTTTCTTCCATGTTCCATAGTGATCCCTCCTTCCTTTCTTCCATGTACCATCGTGATCCCTCCTTCCTGCCTTACATGTACCATAGTGATCCCTCCTTCCTTTCTTCCATGTACCAGAGTGATCCCTCCTTCCTGCCTTACATGTACCATAGAGATCCCACCTTCCATGTACCATAGTGATCCCTTCTTCCTTTCTTCCATGTACCATAGTGATCCCACCTTCCTACCTTCCATGTACCATAGTGATCCCTCTTTACCTTGTTCCATGTACCATAGTGATCCCTCCTTCCTTTCTTCCATGTACCATAGTGATCCCTCCTTCCCTTGTTCCATGTACCATAGTGATCCTTCCTTCCTTTCTTCCATGTACCATAGTGATCCCTCCTTCCTGCCTTCCATGTACCATAGTGATCCCTCCTTCCTGCCTTCCATGTACCATAGTGATCCCTCCTTCCTGCCTTACATGTACCATAGTGATCGCTCCTTCCTGCCTTACATGAACCATAGTGACCCTCCTTCCTTTCTTTCATGTACCATAGTGATCCCTCCTTCCTTTCTTCCTTGTACCATAGTGATCCCTCCTTCCTGCCTTACATGTACCATAGTGATCCCTCTTTCCTGCCTTACATGTACCATAGTGATCCCACCTTCCATGTACCATAGTGATCCCACCTTCCTGCCTTCCATGTACCATAGTAATCCCACCTTCCTGCCTTCCATGTACCATAGTGATCCCTCCTTCCCTTGTTCCATGTACCATAGTGATCCCTTTCTTCCATGTACCATAGTGATCCCTCCTTCCTTTCTTCCATGTAACATAGTGATCCCTCTTTCCTTTCTTCCATGTACCATAGTGATCCCTTCTTCCTGCCATACATGTACCATATTGATCCCTCCTTTTTGCCTTACATGTACCATAGTAATCCTTCCTGCCTTCCAGGTGTCATAGTGACCCTTCCTGCCTTCCATGCACCATAGTGATCCCTCCTTCCTGCCTTCCATGTACCATAGTGATTCTTCCTTCCTTTCTTCCATGTACCATAGTGATCTCTCCTTCCTGCCTTCCATGTACCATAGTGATCCCTCCTTCCTTTCTTCCATGCACCATAGTGATCCCTCCTTCCTGCCTTCCATGTACCATAGTGATTCTTCCTTCCTTTCTTCCATGTACCATAGTGATCCCTCCTTCCTTTCTTCCACGTGCCATAGTGATCCCCCTTCCTTTCTTTCATGTACCATAGTGATCCCTCCTTCCTTTCTTCCATGTACCAAAGTGATCCCACGTTCCTGCCTTCCATGTACCATAGTGATCCCTCCTTCCCTTGTTCCGTGTACCATAGTGATCCCTCCTTCCTTTCTTCAATGTACCATAGTGATCCATCCTTTCTGCTTTACATGTACCATAGTGATCCCTTCTTCCTTTCTTCCATGTACCATAGTGATCCCTCCTTCCTGCCTTACATGTACCTTCGTGATCCCTCCTTCCTTTCTTCCATGTACCATAGTGATCCTCCTTCCTGCCTTACATGTACCATAGTAATCCGTCCTGCCTTCCATGTACCATAGTGATCCTTCCTTCTTGACTTCCTTCCATATACCATAGTGTTCCCCCTTCCTTTCTTCCATATACCATAGTGTTCCCCCTTCCTTTCTTCCATATACCATATGGAGATCCGTCCATCCTGCCTTACATGTACCATAGTGATCCCTCCTTCCCTTCTTCCATGTGCCATAGTGATCCCTCCTTCATTTCTTCCATGTACCATAGTGATCCCTACTTCCTTTCTTCCATGTGCCATAGTGATCACTCCTTCCTGCCTTACATGTACCATAGTGATCCCTTCTTCCTTTCTGCCATGTACCATAGTGATCCCAACTTCCTGCCTTCCATGTACCATAGTGATCCCTCCTTCCCTTGTTCCATGTACCATAGTGATCCCTCCTTCCTTTCTTCCATGTAACATAGTGATCCTTCCTTCCTTTCTTTCATGTACCATAGTTATCCCTCCTTCCTGCCTTACATGTACCATAGTGATCCCTCCTTCCTTTCTTCCATGTACCATAGTTATCCCTACTTCCTTTCTTCCATGTACCATAGTGATCCCTCCTTCCTTTCTTTCATGTACCATAGTGATCCCTCCTTCCTGCCTTACATGTACCATACTGATCCCTCCTTCCTTTCTTCCATGTACCATAGTGATCACACCTTCCTGCCTTCCATGCACCATAGTGATCCCTCCTTCCCTTGTTCATGTACCATAGTGATCCCTCCTTCCTTTCTTCCATGTACCATAGTGATCCCTCCTTCCCTTTTTCCACGTGCCATAGTGATCCCCCTTCCTGCCTTCCATGTACCATAGTGATCCCTCATTCCTGCCTTACATGTAGCACAGTGATCCCTCCTTCCTGCCTTACATGTAGCATAGTGATCCCTCCTTCCTGCCTTACATGTACCATAGTGATCCCTCCTTCCTGCCATACATGTACCATAGTGATCCCTCCTTCCTTTCTTCTATGTACCATAGTGATCCCTCCTTCCTGCCTTCCATGTACCATAGTGATCCCTCCTTCCTTTCTTCCATTTACCATAGTGATCCCTCATTCCTTTCTTCCATGTTCCATAGTGATCCATCCTTTCTGCCTTCCATGTACCATAGTGATCCCTCCTTCCTTCCTTACATGTACCAAAGTGATCCCTCCTTCCTGCCTTCCATGTACTATAGTGATCCCTCCTTCCTGCCTTACATGTACCATAGTGATCCCTCCTTCCTGCCTAACATGTATCATAGTAATCCTTCCTGCCTTCCAGGTGTCATAGTGATCTTTCCTGCCTTACATGTACCATAGTGATCCCTCCTTCCTGCCTTCCATGTACCATAGTGATTCTTCCTTCCTTTTTTCCTTGTACCATAGTGATCCCTCCTTCCTTTCTTCCACGTGCCATAGTGATCCCTCCTTCCTTTCTTCCATGTACCATAGTGATCCCTTCTTCCTTTCTTCCATGTACCATAGTGATCCCACGATCCTGCCTTCCATGTACCATAGTGATCCCTCCTTCCCTTGTTCCATGTACCATAGTGATCCCTCCTTCCTTTCTTCCATGTACCATAGTGATCCCTCCTTTTTTTCTTCCATGTACCATAGTAATCCTTCCTGCATTCCATGTGTCATAGTGATCCTTCCTGCCTTCTGTGTGCCATAGTGATTTTTCCATGTACCATTATGATCCTTCTTGCCTTCCATGTACCATAGTGATCCTTTCTTTTTGCCTTCCTTCCATATACCATAGTGTTCCCCCTTCCTTTCTTCCATATACCATAGTGTTCCCTCTTCCTTTCTTCCATATACCATAGTGATCCCTCCTTTCTGCCTTCTATGCACCATAGTGATCCCTCCTTCCTTTCTTCCATGTACCATAGTAATCCCTCCTTCCAGCCTTCCATGTACCATAGTGATCCCTCCTTTCTTTCTTCCATGTACCATAGTGATCCCACCTTCCGGCCTTACATGTACCATAGTGATCCCTCCTTCCCTTCTTCCATGTGCTATAGTGATCCCTCCTTCCTTTCTTCCATGTACCATAGTGATCCCTTCTTCCTTTCTTCCATGTACCATAGTGATCCCTCCTTCCTGCCTTACATGTACCATAGTGATCACTCCTTCCCTTTTTCCATGTACCATAGTGATCCCTCCTTCCTTTCTTCCATGTACCATATTGATCCCTCCTTCCTTTCTTCCATGTACCATAGTTATCCCTCCTTCCTGCCTTATATGTACCATAGTGATCCCTCCTTTCTTTTCTTCCATGTACCATAGTTATCCCTACTTCCTTTCTTCCATGTACCATAGTAATCCTTCCTGCCTTCCATGTGTCATAGTGATCCTTCCTGCCTTCTGTGTGCCATAGTGATTCTTCCATGTACCATTATGATCCTTCTTGCCTTCCATGTACCATAGTGATCCTTTCTTTTTGCCTTCCTTCCATATACCATAGTGTTCCCCCTTCCTTTCTTCCATATACCATAGTGTTCCCTCTTCCTTTCTTCCATATACCATAGTGATCCCTCCTTCCTGCCTTCCATGCACCATAGTGATCCCTCCTTCCTTTCTTCCATGTACCATAGTTATCCCTACTTCCTGCCTTACATCTACCTTTATGATCCCTCCTTCCTTTCTTCCGTGTACCATAGTGATCCCACCTTCCTTCCTCCCATGTACCATAGTGATACCTCCTTCCTTTCTTCCATGTACCATAGTGATCTCTCCTTCCTTTCTTCCATGTACCATAGTGATCCCTCCTTCCTGCCTTACATGTACCTTAGTGATCCCTCCTTCCTTTCTTCCATGTACCATAGTGATCCCACCTTCCATGTACCATAGTGATCCCTCCTTCCTTTCTTCCATGAACCATAGTAATCCCTCCTTCCTTTCTTCCATGTACCATAGTGATCCCACCATCCTGCCTTCCATGTACCATAGTGATCCTACTTCCCTTGTTCCATGTACCATTGTGATCCCTCCTTCCTTTCTTATTTGTACCATAGTGATCCCTCCTTCCTTTCTTCCATGTACCATAGTGATCCCTCCTTCCTTTCTTGCATGTACCATAGTGATCCCTCCTTCCTTTCTTTTATGTACCATAGTGATCCCTCCTTCCTTTCTTCCATGTACCATAGTGATTCCTCCTTCCTTTCTTCCTTGTACCATAGTGATCCCTCCTTCCTGCCTTACATGTAACATAGTGATCCCTCCTTCCTGCCTTACATGTACCATAGTGATTCCTCCTTCCTTTCTTCCATGTACCATAGTTATGCCTACTTCCTTTCTTCCATGTACCATAGTGATACCTCCTTCCTTTCTTCCATGTACCATAGTGATCCCTTCTTCCTTTCTTCCATGTACCATAATGATCCCTCCTTCCTGCCTTACATGTACCATAGTGATCCCTCCTTCCTTTCTTCCATGTGCCATAGTGATCCCACCTTCCATGTACCATAGTGATCCCTCCTTCCTTTCCCCCATGTACCATAGTGATCCCTCCTTCCTTTCTTCCATGTACCATAGTGATCCCACCTTACTGCTTTCGATGTACCATAGTGATCCCTCCTTCCCTTGTTCCATGTACCATAGTGATCCCTCTTTCCTTTCTTCCATGTACCATAGTGATCCCTCTTTCCTTTCTTCCATGTACCATAGTGATCCCTCCTTCCTTTCTTCCATGTACCATAGTGATTCCTCCTTCCTTTCTTCCATGTACCATAGTGATCCCTCCTTCCTGCCTTCCATGTACCATAGTGATCCCTCCTTCCTGCCTTCCATGTACCATAGTGATCCCTCCTTCCTTTCTTCCATGTACCATAGTAATTTCTCCCTCCAGCCTTCCATGTACCATAGTGATCCCTCCTTTCTTTCTTCCATGTACCATAGTGATCACACCTTCCTGCCTTACATGTACCATAATGATCCCTCCTTCCTTTCTTCCATGTGCCATAATGATCCCTCCTTCCTTTCTTCCATGTACCATAGTGATCCCTACTTCCTTTCTTCCATGTACCATAGTGATCCCACCTTCCTGCCTTCCATGTACCATAGTGATCCCTCCTTCTCTTGTTCCATGTACCATAGTCATCCCTCCTTCCTTTCTTCCATATACCATAGTGATCCCTCCTTCCTGCCTTACATGTACCATAGTGATCCCTCCTTCCTTTCTTCCATGTACCATAGTTATCCCTACGTTATTTCTTCCATGTACCATAGTTATACCTCCTTCCTTTCTTCCATGTACCATAGTGATCCCTCCTTCCATTCTTCCATGTAACATAGTGATCCCTACTTCCTATCTACCATGTACCATAGTGATCCCTCCTTCCTGCCTTCCATGTACCATAGTGATCCCTCCTTCCTTTCTTCCATGTACCATAGTGATCCCACCTTCCTGCCTTCCATGTACCATAGTGATCACTCCTTCCTGCCTTCCATGTACTAAAGTGATCCCTCCTTCCTTTCTTCCATGTACCATAGTAATTTCCCCCTCCAGCCTTCAATGTACCATAGTGATCCCTCCTTTCTTTCTTCCATGTACCATAGTGATCACACCTTCCTGCCTTACATGTACCATAGTGATCCCTCCTTCCCTTCTTCCATGTGCCATAGTGATCCCTCCTTCCTTTCTTCCATGTAACATAGTTATCCCTACTTCCTTTCTACCATGTACCATAGTGATCCCTCCTTCCTGCTATACATGTACCATAGTGATCCCTTCTTCCTTTCTTCCACGTACCATAGTGATCCCTCCTTCCTGCCTTACATGTACCATAGTGATCCCTCCTTCCTTTCTTCCATGTACCATAGTTATCCCTACTTCCTTTCTTCAATGTACCATAGTGATACCTCCTTCCTTTCTTCCATGTACCATAGTGATCCCTCCTTCCTTTCTTCCATGTACCATAGTGATCCCTCCTTCCTGCCTTACATGTACCATATTGATCCCTCCTTCCTTTCTTCCATGTACCATAGTTATCCCTACTTCCTTTCTTCCATGTACCATAGTGATACCTCCTTCCTTTCTTCCATGTACCATAGTGATCCCTCCTTCCTTTCTTCCATGTACCATAGTGATCCCACCTTCCTGCCTTCCATGTACCATAGTGATCCCTCCTTCCCTTGTTCCATGTACCATAGTGATCCCTCCTTCCTTTCTTCCATGTACCATAGTGATCCCTCCTTCCTTTCCTCCATGTACCATAGTTATCCCTACTTCCTGCCTTACATGTACCATAGTGATCCCTCCTTCTGTTATATTCTTAATATCTAAAATTTAATTTGGCCAGGAAAATATAGCATTAAGAAAGAATTCCTCAAAATTAACTGGATGAATGGGTGGACATCTGATTTAATGAATCCTAAATGTGACATTTAAACTTGAGCTTTAAATTCCAGAAACTGTCAGGGTTTTGATGTATGTTGTAAATATATTTTAACTTCTAGACAATACTGCTATGTAACTAATATTTTGTTAGGAATATAGATGCAGTTTAGACTAGTTTTACTTCCCCTCCCCCAAATCCTGTAATTTACACCGAGGCATTTCCTATTGAAACTGGTAAGTCAAACCAGATGTTTCTCATATGTATACTCTTGAATCCCTACATCGTGGGTAATGAGAGGGAGGTAATATTTTAAAATGTAGGTGTGGTTACTTTTGAGCGCGAATTTCAACAAAGAAAGAACTGTCTTTAAAAGCTGAGTGAGCAGGAAGGAACGTGCTTCTTCACCAGCCAGAGCTTCAGGAAACATCTATTTCTACAGCCCACAGACTATTCAGCATACACAGGGTTAATCGGCCATTTTAAGGACATTTAAAGAAGCATGAGGCATCTGATATACTGAACTTTATTTTATACTTGAACATTATTTTGGAACCTTTAAGAAGCTATTGAATTCATATACTGTAACTGTATTAATTCCTTTTGGTGTGTATAATAAAACACACGGTTTGCTTTCAAGCTGATTCACGAATTTTGTCTCAGACGAATACATCAAGAACGGTATACCGTTATTTATACCGTTAATTTTAGTGACATTATCTAACATTTAACACCTTCCTTTCTTCCATGTACCATAGTTATCCCTCCTTCCTTTCTTCCATGTACCATAGTGATACCTCCTTCCTTTCTTCCATGTACCATAGTGATCTCTCCTTCCTTTCTTCCATGTACCATAGTGATCCCACCATCCTGCCTTCCATGTACCATAGTGATCCTACTTCCCTTGTTCCATGTACCATTGTGATCCCTCCTTCCTTTCTTATATGTACCATAGTGATCCCTCCTTCCTTTCTTCCATGTACCATAGTGATCCCTCCTTCCTTTCTTGCATGTACCATAGTGATCCCTCCTTCCTTTCTTTTATGTACCATAGTGATCCCTCCTTCCTTTCTTCCATGTACCATAGTGATTCCTCCTTCCTTTCTTCCTTGTACCATAGTGATCCCTCCTTCCTGCCTTACATGTAACATAGTGATCCCTCCTTCCTGCCTTACATGTACCATAGTGATTCCTCCTTCCTTTCTTCCATGTACCATAGTTATGCCTACTTCCTTTCTTCCATGTACCATAGTGATACCTCCTTCCTTTCTTCCATGTACCATAGTGATCCCTTCTTCCTTTCTTCCATGTACCATAATGATCCCTCCTTCCTGCCTTACATGTACCATAGTGATCCCTCCTTCCTTTCTTCCATGTGCCATAGTGATCCCACCTTCCATGTACCATAGTGATCCCTCCTTCCTTTCCCCCATGTACCATAGTGATCCCTCCTTCCTTTCTTCCATGTACCATAGTGATCCCACCTTACTGCTTTCGATGTACCATAGTGATCCCTCCTTCCCTTGTTCCATGTACCATAGTGATCCCTCTTTCCTTTCTTCCATGTACCATAGTGATCCCTCTTTCCTTTCTTCCATGTACCATAGTGATCCCTCCTTCCTTTCTTCCATGTACCATAGTGATTCCTCCTTCCTTTCTTCCATGTACCATAGTGATCCCTCCTTCCTGCCTTCCATGTACCATAGTGATCCCTCCTTCCTGCCTTCCATGTACCATAGTGATCCCTCCTTCCTTTCTTCCATGTACCATAGTAATTTCTCCCTCCAGCCTTCCATGTACCATAGTGATCCCTCCTTTCTTTCTTCCATGTACCATAGTGATCACACCTTCCTGCCTTACATGTACCATAATGATCCCTCCTTCCTTTCTTCCATGTGCCATAATGATCCCTCCTTCCTTTCTTCCATGTACCATAGTGATCCCTACTTCCTTTCTTCCATGTACCATAGTGATCCCACCTTCCTGCCTTCCATGTACCATAGTGATCCCTCCTTCACTTGTTCCATGTACCATAGTCATCCCTCCTTCCTTTCTTCCATATACCATAGTGATCCCTCCTTCCTGCCTTACATGTACCATAGTGATCCCTCCTTCCTTTCTTCCATGTACCATAGTTATCCCTACGTTATTTCTTCCATGTACCATAGTTATACCTCCTTCCTTTCTTCCATGTACCATAGTGATCCCTCCTTCCATTCTTCCATGTAACATAGTGATCCCTACTTCCTATCTACCATGTACCATAGTGATCCCTCCTTCCTGCCTTCCATGTACCATAGTGATCCCTCCTTCCTTTCTTCCATGTACCATAGTGATCCCACCTTCCTGCCTTCCATGTACCATAGTGATCACTCCTTCCTGCCTTCCATGTACTAAAGTGATCCCTCCTTCCTGCCTTCCATGTACCATAGTGATCCCTCCTTCCCTTGTTCCATGTACCATAGTGATCCCTCTTTCCTTTCTTCCATGTACCATAGTGATCCCTCTTTCCTTTCTTCCATGTACCATAGTGATCCCTCCTTCCTTTCTTCCATGTACCATAGTGATTCCTCCTTCCTTTCTTCCATGTACCATAGTGATCCCTCCTTCCTGCCTTCCATGTACCATAGTGATCCCTCCTTCCTGCCTTCCATGTACCATAGTGATCCCTCCTTCCTTTCTTCCATGTACCATAGTAATTTCTCCCTCCAGCCTTCCATGTACCATAGTGATCCCTCCTTTCTTTCTTCCATGTACCATAGTGATCACACCTTCCTGCCTTACATGTACCATAATGATCCCTCCTTCCTTTCTTCCATGTGCCATAATGATCCCTCCTTCCTTTCTTCCATGTACCATAGTGATCCCTACTTCCTTTCTTCCATGTACCACAGTGATCCCACCTTCCTGCCTTCCATGTACCATAGTGATCCCTCCTTCACTTGTTCCATGTACCATAGTCATCCCTCCTTCCTTTCTTCCATATACCATAGTGATCCCTCCTTCCTGCCTTACATGTACCATAGTGATCCCTCCTTCCTTTCTTCCATGTACCATAGTTATCCCTACGTTATTTCTTCCATGTACCATAGTTATACCTCCTTCCTTTCTTCCATGTACCATAGTGATCCCTCCTTCCATTCTTCCATGTAACATAGTGATCCCTACTTCCTATCTACCATGTACCATAGTGATCCCTCCTTCCTGCCTTCCATGTACCATAGTGATCCCTCCTTCCTTTCTTCCATGTACCATAGTGATCCCACCTTCCTGCCTTCCATGTACCATAGTGATCACTCCTTCCTGCCTTCCATGTACTAAAGTGATCCCTCCTTCCTTTCTTCCATGTACCATAGTAATTTCTCCCTCCAGCCTTCAATGTACCATAGTGATCCCTCCTTTCTTTCTTCCATGTACCATAGTGATCACACCTTCCTGCCTTACATGTACCATAGTGATCCCTCCTTCCCTTCTTCCATGTGCCATAGTGATCCCTCCTTCCTTTCTTCCATGTAACATAGTTATCCCTACTTCCTTTCTACCATGTACCATAGTGATCCCTCCTTCCTGCTATACATGTACCATAGTGATCCCTTCTTCCTTTCTTCCACGTACCATAGTGATCCCTCCTTCCTGCCTTACATGTACCATAGTGATCCCTCCTTCCTTTCTTCCATGTACCATAGTTATCCCTACTTCCTTTCTTCAATGTACCATAGTGATACCTCCTTCCTTTCTTCCATGTACCATAGTGATCCCTCCTTCCTTTCTTCCATGTACCATAGTGATCCCTCCTTCCTGCCTTACATGTACCATAGTGATCCCTCCTTCCTTTCTTCCATGTACCATAGTTATCCCTACTTCCTTTCTTCCATGTACCATAGTGATACCTCCTTCCTTTCTTCCATGTACCATAGTGATCCCTCCTTCCTTTCTTCCATGTACCATAGTGATCCCACCTTCCTGCCTTCCATGTACCATAGTGATCCCTCCTTCCCTTGTTCCATGTACCATAGTGATCCCTCCTTCCTTTCTTCCATGTACCATAGTGATCCCTCCTTCCTTTCCTCCATGTACCATAGTTATCCCTACTTCCTGCCTTACATATACCATAGTGATCCCTCCTTCTGTTATATTCTTAATATCTAAAATTTAATTTGGCCAGGAAAATATAGCATTAAGAAAGAATTCCTCAAAATTAACTGGATGAATGGGTGGACATCTGATTTAATGAATCCTAAATGTGACATTTAAACTTGAGCTTTAAATTCCAGAAACTGTCAGGGTTTTGATGTATGTTGTAAATATATTTTAACTTCTAGACAATACTGCTATGTAACTAATATTTTGTTAGGAATATAGATGCAGTTTAGACTAGTTTTACTTCCCCTCCCCCAAATCCTGTAATTTACACCGAGGCATTTCCTATTGAAACTGGTAAGTCAAACCAGATGTTTCTCATATGTATACTCTTGAATCCCTACATCGTGGGTAATGAGAGGGAGGTAATATTTTAAAATGTAGGTGTGGTTACTTTTGAGCGCGAATTTCAACAAAGAAAGAACTGTCTTTAAAAGCTGAGTGAGCAGGAAGGAACGTGCTTCTTCACCAGCCAGAGCTTCAGGAAACATCTATTTCTACAGCCCACAGACTATTCAGCATACACAGGGTTAATCGGCCATTTTAAGGACATTTAAAGAAGCATGAGGCATCTGATATACTGAACTTTATTTTATACTTGAACATTATTTTGGAACCTTTAAGAAGCTATTGAATTCATATACTGTAACTGTATTAATTCCTTTTGGTGTGTATAATAAAACACACGGTTTGCTTTCAAGCTGATTCACGAATTTTGTCTCAGACGAATACATCAAGAACGGTATACCGTTATTTATACCGTTAATTTTAGTGACATTATCTAACATTTAACACCTTCCTTTCTTCCATGTACCATAGTGATCTCTCCTTCCTTTCTTCCATGTACCATAGTGATCCTTCCTTCCTGCCTTACATGTACCTTAGTGATCCATCCTTCCTTTCTTACATGTACCATAGTGATCCCACCTTCCATGTTCCATAGTGATCGATCCTTCATTTCTTCCATGTACCATAGTAATCCCTCCTTCCTTTCTTCCATGTACCATAGTGATCCCACCTTCCTGCCTTCCATGTACCATAGTAATCCTCCTTCTCTTGTTCCATGTACCATCGTGATCCCTCCTTCCTTTCTTATATGTACCATAGTGATCCCTCCTTCCTTTCTTCCATGTACCATAGTGATCCCTCCTTCCTTTCTTGCATGTACCATCGTGATCCCTCCTTCCTTTTATGTACCATAGTGATCCCTCCTTCCTTTCTTCCATGTACCATAGTGATTCCTCCTTCCTTTCTTCCATGTACCATAGTGATCCCTCCTTCCTGCCTTACATGTACCATAGTGATCCCTCCTTCTTGCCTTCCATGTACCATAGTTATCCCTCCTTCCTGCCTTACATGTACCATAGTAATCCCTCCTTCCTTTCTTCCATGTACCATAGTTATCCCTACTTCCTTTCTTCCATGTACCATAGTGATACCTCCTTCCTTTCTTCCATGTACCATAGTGATCCCTCCTTCCTTTCTTCCATGTACCATAATGATCCCTTCTTCCTGCCTTACATGTACCATAGTGATCCCTCCTTCCTTTCTTCCATGTGCCATAGTGATCCCACCTTCCATGTACCATAGTGATCCCTCCTTCCTTTCCTCCATGTACCATAGTGATCCCCCCTTCCTTTCTTCCATGTACCATAGTGATCCCACCTTACTGCTTTCAATGTACCATAGTGATCCCTCCTTCCCTTGTTCCATGTACCATAGTGATCCCTCTTTCCTTTCTTCCATGTACCATAGTGATCCCTCCTTCCTTTCTTCCATGTACCATAGTGATCCCTCCTTCCTTTGTTTTATGTACGATAGTGATCCCTCCTTCCTTTCTTCCATGTACCATAGTGATTCCTCCTTCCTTTCTTCCATGTACCGTACCATAGTGATCCCTCCTTCCTGACTTCCATGTACCATAGTGATCCCTCCTTCCTGCCTTCCATGTACCATAGTGATCCCTCCTTCCTGCCTTCCGTGTACCATAGTGATCCCTCCTTCCTTTCTTCCATGTACCATAGTAATTTCTCCCTCCAGCCTTCCATGTACCATAGTCATCCCTCCTTCCCTTCTTCCATGTGCCATAATGATCCCTCCTTCCTTTCTTCCATGTACCATGGTGATCCCTACTTCCTTTCTTCCATGTACCATAGTGATCCCTCCTTCCTGCTTTACATGTACCATAGTGATCCATTCTTCCTTTCTTCCATGTACCATAGTGATCCCTCCTTCCTTTCTTCCATGTACAATAGTGATCCCACCTTCCTGCCTTCCATGTACCATAGTGATCCCTCCTTCCCTTGTTCCATGTACCATAGTGATCCCTCCTCCCTTTCTTCCATGTACCATAGTGATCCCTCCTTCCTGCCTTACATGTACCATAGTGATCCCTCCTTCCTTTCTTCCATGTACCATAGTTATCCCTACGTTATTTCTTCCATGTACCATAGTGATACCTCCTTCCTTTCTTCCATGTACCATAGTGATCCCTCCTTCCTTTCTTCCATGTACGATTGTGATCCCTCCTTCCTGCCTTACATGTACCATAGTGATCCCTCCTTCCTTTCTTCCATGTACCACAGTGATTCCTCCTTCCTTTCTTCCATGTACCATAGTGATCCCTCCTTCCTGCCTTCCATGTACGATAGTGATCACACCTTCCTGCCTTACATGTACCATAGTGATCCCTCCTTCCTTTCTTGCATGTACCATAGTGATCTCTCCTTCCTTTCTTTTATGTACCATAGTGATCCCTCCTTCCTTTCTTCCATGTACCATAGTGATCTCTCCTTCCTTTCTTCCATGTACCATAGTGATCCCTCCTTCCTGCCTTACATGTACCTTAGTGATCCATCCTTCCTTTCTTCCATGTACCATAGTGATCCCACCTTCCATGTACCATAGTGATCCCTCCTTCATTTCTTCCATGTACCATAGTAATCCCTCCTTCCTTTCTTCCATGTACCATAGTGATCCCACCTTCCTGCCTTCCATGTACCATAGTGATCCTCCTTCCCTTGTTCCATGTACCATCGTGATCCCTCCTTCCTTTCTTATATGTACCATAGTGATCCCTCCTTCCTTTCTTCCATGTACCATAGTGATCCCTCCTTCCTTTCTTGCATGTACCATAGTGATCCCTCCTTCCTTTCTTTTATGTACCATAGTGATCCCTCCTTCCTTTCTTCCATGTACCATAGTGATTCCTCCTTCCTTTCTTCCATGTACCATAGTGATCCCTCCTTCCTGCCTTCCATGTACCATAGTGATCCCTCATTCTTGCCTTCCATGTACCATAGTTATCCCTCCTTCCTGCCTTACATGTACCATAGTGATCCCTACTTCCTTTCTTCCATGTACCATAGTTATCCCTACTTCCTTTCTTCCATGTACCATAGTGATACCTCCTTCCTTTCTTCCATGTACCATAGTGATCCCTCCTTCCTTTCTTCCATGTACCATAATGATCCCTCCTTCCTGCCTTACATGTACCATAGTGATCCCTCCTTCCTTTCTTCCATGTGCCATAGTGATCCCACCTTCCATGTACCATAGTGATCCCTCCTTCCTTTCTTCCATGTACCATAGTGATCCCCCCTTCCTTTCTTCCATGTACCATAGTGATCCCACCTTACTGCTTTCGATGTACCATAGTGATCCCTCCTTCCCTTGTTCCATGTACCATAGTGATCCCTCTTTCCTTTCTTCCATGTACCATAGTGATCCCTCCTTCCTTTCTTCCATGTACCATAGTGATCCCTCCTTCCTTTGTTTTATGTACGATAGTGATCCCTCCTTCCTTTCTTCCATGTACCATAGTGATTCCTCCTTCCTTTCTTCCATGTACCGTACCATAGTGATCCCTCCTTCCTGCCTTCCATGTACCATAGTGATCCCTCCTTCCTGCCTTCCATGTACCATAGTGATCCCTCCTTCCTGCCTTCCATGTACCATAGTGATCCCTCCTTCCTTTCTTCCATGTACCATAGTAATTTCTCCCTCCAGCCCTCCATGTACCATAGTCATCCCTCCTTCCCTTCTTCCATGTGCCATAATGATCCCTCCTTCCTTTCTTCCATGTACCATAGTGATCCCTACTTCCTTTCTTCCATGTACCATAGTGATCCCTCCTTCCTGCTTTACATGTACCATAGTGATCCATTCTTCCTTTCTTCCATGTACCATAGTGATCCCTCCTTCCTTTCTTCCATGTACCATAGTGATCCCTCCTCCCTTTCTTCCATGTACCATAGTGATCCCTCCTTCCTGCCTTACATGTACCATAGTGATCCCTCCTTCCTTTCTTCCATGTACCATAGTTATCCCTACATTATTTCTTCCATGTACCATAGTGATACCTCCTTCCTTTGTTCCATGTACCATAGTGATCCCTCCTTCCTTTCTTCCATGTACGATAGTGATCCCTACTTCCTGCCTTACATGTACCATAGTGATCCCTCCTTCCTTTCTTCCATGTACCATAGTGATTCCTCCTTCCTTTCTTCCATGTTCCATAGTGATCCCTCCTTCCTGCCTTCCATGTACGATAGTGATCACACCTTCCTGCCTTACATGTACCATAGTGATCCCTCCTTCCTTTCTTGCATGTACCATAGTGATCTCTCCTTCCTTTCTTTTATGTACCATAGTGATCCCTCCTTCCTTTCTTCCATGTACCATAGTGATTCCTCCTTCCTTTCTTCCATGTACCATAGTGATCCTTCCTTCCTGCCTTCCATGTACCATAGTGACCCCTCCTTCTTGCCTTCCATGTACCATAGTGATCCATCCTCCCTTTCTTCCATGTACCATAGTGATCCCTCCTTCCCTTGTTCCATGTACCATAGTGATCCCTCCTTCCTTTCTTCCATGTACCATAGTGATCCCTCCTTCCTTTCCCCCATGTACCATAGTTATCCCTATTTCCTGCCTTACATGTACCATAGTGATCCCTCCTTCCTTTCTTCCATGTACCATAGTTATCCCTCCTTCCTTTCTTCCATGTACCATAGTGATACCTCCTTCCTTTCTTCCATGTACCATAGTGATCTGTCCTTCCTTTCTTCCATGTACCATAGTGATCCCTCCTTCCTGCCTTACATGTACCTTAGTGATCCCTCCTTCCTTTCTTCCATGTACCATAGTGATCCCACCTTCCATGTACCATAGTGATCCCTCCTTCATTTCTTCCATGTACCATAGTAATCCCTCCTTCCTTTCTTCCATGTACCATAGTGATCCCACCTTCCTGCCTTCCATGTACCATAGTGATCCTCCTTCCCTTGTTCCATGTACCATCGTGATCCATCCTTCCTTTCTTATATGTACCATAGTGATCCCTCCTTCCTTTCTTCCATGTACCATAGTGATCCCTCCTTCCTTTCTTGCATGTACCATAGTGATCCCTCCTTCCTTTCTTTTATGTACCATAGTGATCCCTCCTTCCTTTCTTCCATGTACCATAGTGATTCCTCCTTCCTTTCTTCCATGTACCATAGTGATCCCTCCTTCCTGCCTTCCATGTACCATAGTGATCCCTCCTTCTTGCCTTCCATGTACCATAGTTATCCCTCCTTCCTGCCTTACATGTACCATAGTGATCCCTCCTTCCTTTCTTCCATGTACCCTAGTTATCCCTACTTCCTTTCTTCCATGTACCATAGTGATCCCTCCTCCCTTTCTTCCATGTACCATAGTGATCCCTCCTTCCTGCCTTACATGTACCATAGTGATCTCTCCTTCCTTTCTTCCATGTACCATAGTTATCCCTACGTTATTTCTTCCATGTACCATAGTGATACCTCCTTCCTTTCTTCCATGTACCATAGTGATCCCTCCTTCCTTTCTTCCATGTACGATAGTGATCCCTCCTTCCTGCCTTACATGTACCATAGTGATCCCTCCTTCCTTTCTTCCATGTACCATAGTGATTCCTCCTTCCTTTCTTCCATGTACCATAGTGATCCCTCCTTCCTGCCTTCCATGTACGATAGTGATCACACCTTCCTGCCTTACATGTACCATAGTGATCCCTCCTTCCTTTCTTGCATGTACCATAGTGATCTCTCCTTCCTTTCTTTTATGTAACATAGTGATCCCTCCTTCCTTTCTTCCATGTACCATAGTGATCTCTCCTTCCTTTCTTCCATGTACCATAGTGATCCCTCCTTCCTTCCTTACATGTACCTTAGTGATCCATCCTTCCTTTCTTCCATGTACCATAGTGATCCCACCTTCCATGTACCATAGTGATCCCTCCTTCATTTCTTCCATGTACCATAGTAATCCCTCCTTCCTTTCTTCCATGTACCATAGTGATCCCACCTTCCTGCCTTCCATGTACCATAGTGATCCTCCTTCCCTTGTTCCATGTACCATCGTGATCCCTCCTTCCTTTCTTATATGTACCATAGTGATCCCTCCTTCCTTTCTTCCATGTACCATAGTGATCCCTCCTTCCTTTCTTGCATGTACCATAGTGATCCCTCCTTCCTTTCTTTTATGTACCATAGTGATCCCTCCTTCCTTTCTTCCATGTACCATAGTGATTCCTCCTTCCTTTCTTCCATGTACCATAGTGATCCCTCCTTCCTGCCTTCCATGCACCATAGTGATCCCTCCTTCTTGCCTTCCATATACCATAGTTATCCCTCCTTCCTGCCTTACATGTACCATAGTGATCCCTCCTTCCTTTCTTCCATGTACCATAGTTATCCCTACTTCCTTTCTTCCATGTACCATAGTGATACCTCCTTCCTTTCTTCCATGTACCATAGTGATCCCTCCTTCCTTTCTTCTGTTAGGCGAATCGCCTGGGTCTTTGCTCGGTCACCTAGAGTACCGTGGACTTCTCCTTATGTATAAGATATGTTAGGAAAGATCACCACTGTTATCAGCCCTTCGAGTGCACCCGGAGAGCCCAAACACCACGCAAGACAGATATGATGCTAGAACTCTGTTGTATTTTCATTGTGTACAGTATTATATAGTTACATTAGACAGAACATTGTCAATAAGGCGTTTATGGAGGCGTCCTCTTTGGACCAATCACAATAGAGATCAATTGATGTAGGTGAATACTTAATGATTAATTACACATGACTATTCCTACTGTTTACTATCTACTAGCTACTGTTTGTCTTTTGTGGTCATGTCAAATGTCATGTTGTACTAGGTTCTTTTTACTCATTATCTCTTTGGACAAATATACAAGGCACAGTCAGCAGTTTAAGAATCACATCTATATTCTACTGAAACCTTGCTAAAACTAATTCTCTGCTGAATTCATAAAATGGATGCTGCACGATCAAAATGGAGGTTTGTAATGTCAATTATATCCTCACAATCCCTCCTTTTATCCCTGAACAGGGATAAATCATATAGGTAATCAAAAGTCCAAGGTACTATCCACAAGAACAAGGGTTAGGCATCTTTGTCTTGTAGAGGGATGCTGCCTCTTGAGGGCATCATCACCATTCCCCCGGTAATGATTACTCTGTTATTGGCTGTAGTTCGTATTCTGGTCCAGCTGCTCGATTCATTCGGTAGTTGTATCCTTTGATCATGCAGAGCAGACTCTTGTACATAAAATATGTAAAAAGAAGAAACAAGAGACCCATCAGTATCACAGTACCAACTTTCTTTATCCACGTAAATAATCCACTTAACCATCCTCCTACACCTTCCATTCCTTTGAATGGATTCCATCCTTCCTCTGCTATACTTCTAGCCTTGTGCTGCAATTCTTTTATCTTCTGTAGGTGTACTTCTACTCTGTCTCCATAATCTGAGATCCAGGTGCAACATTCATTCCCAATAAATTGACAAAACCCTCCTTCTGAGGCTAATATAAGTAATCTAAAGCCATTTTCTCCTGCAAAGCTAATCTACTTAATTCTCTTACCTCTTCATTTAACAACTCAAGAGCATTTGTAGTTTCATTTAAAATCTCATCCATGATGTTTGAAAAACACCTTTCCCTCCTAGTCTATATCCAATGCTAGGCCTTCCTTGTTGACCACTTACGTAGATGGGATGTCTTAATTGTTTACAGAAAAATTCATCTTGGCTAGAAAAATTCTTCCCTATTCCTGATTCCCAGAAAGTATTATAGGGATGTGCGAGTCTGACATTTAAACTTTCATTAATGGGTGCTGATTGATTAATGGTAATGTTGTAGGGGATGAAAACTGCTATCATGGCCGGGTTAGTAATACCCAAGGGGGGTCTTGAACATACCCAACAATTGGACTTGTTGGCTGCTTGAGCAATTTTTAAATGAGTCTTCCATAACAGACTAGGGTATTCATTTTTATATTCATTCTTGTAATCATATTTATAATCATATGCTTCCATATTTCGTTTGTTGAGATATGGGGTATTCATGGCCTGGCTATAATGTGAACGTGTTGATCTATTTGACCAGGGACACACATCGTATATATCACATGCGACCATGTAAATCACCACAGCGAGAGTAGTGGCAAGAATGCAGACTGTTACTCCCCTATTTCTAATCAGCACTGCCAGTGGTGTTTCCTTGGGTGTTCTCCTTTGCGATTCCTCTGGGCCCTTCACTTCTTCCTGGTCCGATGGAGGGTCCAACATTTCCTCGTGTTCCTGTGTATGGTCCGTCTTCTCTTCGTTTTCCAGTGGGAGGTGCATTCTTAACTCTGGAAGCGTGTATCCACGCTGGGGATTGTTCCATTAAAACAGCTGTTCTAGTGACTGCAGTCACTACTGTTGGTTCACCGTAGGGTGGATCAAGGGAACCGTGTTTCTGTAGTTGCTTTACAAGAACTCTGTCCCCTGTCTGGAAAGGATGGGTTGGCTCACCTGCTGGAAGTGGGAAAGACAGAGACACATCACCATATACAGAATTCAGTTTTTCGATTAGTTTGACCACATGTTCCTGTTGTATAACCTCTAAATCTCCTGGCTGTAACTGAGGTGTTCCTCTAACCCAAGGGGTAGGAAATGGTCTCCCCATGAGAACCTCGAATGGGGATACTTTTGTGGTCTTACTTGGGGTCATCCTTATTTCGGCAAGTACCGCAGGTAGGTGTTCTATCCAATTTTTAAAACTTCCTCCTGTTCCCTTTCTTAATTTATCTTTGATGGTCCTGTTCATTCTTTCTACAATTCCTGAGCTTTGTGGGTGGTATGGTATGTGAAATTTCCAATCAATAGCTAGTAGTCTGCTGATGTGTTGTGTCAGGGCAGCAGTGAATGCTGGTCCCTTATCACTATCTATGACTATAGGGCACCCATACCTTGGAATCCATTCTTTACATAGAATTTTTGCAACTGTTTTAGCGCTTTCTCTCATTGTGGGGATGCCCTCTACCCACCTTGAGAATTTATCCACAATAACCAAGAGATATTTGAAACCACCTCTGGCTATTGGCATATGTGTGAAATCAATCTGTAATTCCTGCATTGGGCCCTGGGGTGCTGGTAAGTGATCCAGAGCTCCTATTTTCTTCCCTTGTACATTGTTCCTTGCACATGTCAGGCATCTAGAAAGTTGTGCATCAACTAGATTCCACAGGTCCCTGCAGACAAAATGCCTAGAAATGGCGATTAATGTATTCTTCTTACTTTTGTGTCCAAATCCATGATAATGGGAAATGAATAATGGGGCAGCTGCTTTTGGGAGGCCATACTTACCTATGTCTCCCTCCTTGTTGGCCCACAGACCAAATTGGTCTTGGGCCAAACCGTTTCTTGACCAGAACTCTATGTCATCTATAGTCGCTAAAGCTTGTAGGTGAACAAGGTCAGTATCCTCTACAAGGGATGGTATTACAAACTTTGACATGAGCAGGTATGCAGGACATACCGGTTTAGTGGTGATTAATTTGGCAACCTGATCTGCTAGTCTATTTCCCTGAGCAATTTTGTCTATGCCTATGCTGTGCCCTTGGCATTTAATTACAGCAATTTTTGCGGGAAGCATTATTGCTGATAAAAGTTCCTGAATATGGTCTGAATGAGAAATTCCTTTCCCATCAGCAGTGATGAATCCTCGTTTCTGCCATATTCTTGCGAAATCGTGTGTCGCACTGAATGCGTATTTGGAGTCAGTATAGATATTTACATCTTTGTCCTTGTATAACTGACAGGCTCTAATTAAAGCAACTAATTCAGCTGCCTGGGCAGATGGGTAGGGTAGTGAGTTTGCTTCAATGACAATGTCAGGTAGCTGTACTACTGAATACCCTGTGTGGAAAGTCTTGTCATTTGGCCTAGTAGAGGAGCCATCTACAAAAATATCCTCTGCTCCAGGTATAGGAGTCTCCAATAAGTCAGGTCTGGGTGTGGTGTCTTGTTGTATAATCTCCATACAGTCATGTTCTTCCAATGTGCTGTCCTCGGAATGTGTGATCATGGCATGTAAGAAGGCAATGGGGCCTGCATTTGGGGGAGAATATTTTATCTCCAAGTTGTGCAGTCATGTGTTGTGTAGTGTTGTTCCTTAGCACATGTATCACTTGATGTGTTGTATGTAGGATAGTATGGTGTGAGAGGGTGAGTGTTTGTGCATTTTCTACTGCGATGGCGCATGCAGCTACTGCTCTCAAGCATGCTGGCATACCTTAGACAGGTATTGGCAGCACCCTGGAGAGAAAGGCAGTTGGTCTCATAGAGCTACCGTGTTCCTGGGCCAGAACTGCCGCCATTACCGCTCCCCCCTCTCTACAGTACAAATGGAACGATTTCTTGTAATTAGGGATGCCAAGACTTGGTGATGCAACAAGAAGATTCTTTAGAGTCTTATATGATTTGTGCATATCATCAGTCCATTGTAACTTTGCTGGTTGGGCTTGGGTGGTGGCTGCTCGAAGAATGGAATCATAATGGGAACAGTCAGGTATCCATTGTCTGCAATAAGTAATCATGCCCAGAAAAGTCATCATCTCAGCTTTTGTGAAAGGTTTGGGCAGGGTATTAATGGCTTTTACCCTGTCTGGAGAAAGCTGTCTTTTTCCATGGGAGAGGAGGAATCCCAAGTATTTCACAGTTTTCTGGCAGTATTGTAGTTTGCTTCTTGAGGCTCTGTGTCCCGCTTCAGCAAGATGTTTCATTAGGGAGATAGAGTCTATTTGGCACCCCTTTTTATCAGCATTGATGAGAAAAAGATCATCCACATACTGCAGGAGAGTGGAGCTGCAAATGGGAGTCCAAGACCTCAAGGTTTCCTGAGCTACTCGAGAGTAGACTGCAGGGGAGTCCACAAAGCCTTGTGGAAGCCTCACCCATGTCATTTTGAATTTTCTTAAAACTAAAGGCCAATAGGGGTTGGGTCTCTTCATCGATTGGTATCGAGAAGAATGCGTTGGATAGGTCAATGACCGTGAAATATTCAGCATCCGATGGGATAGATGTTATCAATGAGTTAACATCAGGTACCACCGGAGCAATGGGTTGTATTAGGTTGTTAATGGCTCTGAGATCCTGTGTGAACCTATATCCTCCCTTTGGTTTGGGTATAGGATTTATGGGTGTATTGTAGGGAGAAACTGTCAGTTTGACAACACCACTTTGAAGTAAGTCTTTTATGACAGGTGTAATACCCTCCTCCTTGTCTCTACTGAGAGGATATTGTTTGACATATATTGGAGATGTATTGGGCCTTAGTGTTGCCTTGTAAGGAGTGCAATCTATCAGTCCTACATCAGTAGGGTGTTCTGTCCAAAAATGTGGGGGTACTTCCTTCAATTCGGTCTCTAGGTCTTGAAACAACTGTATTGTCATGTTGTCTGTCATGTTTGTGGGGGGTACAATACATACCGTCGGTGATGTGACATCAACTCCCCCTTTCGGAGAAAATTGGATACTTATCTGAAAAACACCAAGTAAATCTCGGCCTAACAAGTTAACAGGGCAGTCTGGTATTATCATAAATGAAAATTTTCCTAGCACTGTCCCGTCCAATGTAGCTACTGTCAGAGGACGTGTGCGCCCACACCTAATATGAACTCCAGTAATGCCTATTGAAGTCTCACCCTTTTCCCAAGGCCCTTCATAAAATTTCGCACTCAGGCTGCTCTTGCACGCTCCACTATCTATGATCAGATCAACAGCGACGCCCTGTATCATAAAGGAGCATAAAGGCAGCTCTGCCCATGAAGGGGAAATTTGGATAAAGTTAGAGGTGAGGGAGTTTACTTCTAGGCTGTCCTATTGGGTTTTCTTTCCGTTTAGCCAATCAATGGGGTAACGGACTGCTCCAGGGAATGGTTGTCTTTTATCCCGCTGTTGATTTGGCATGTATCTCTTCTTATTATTGGGACAATCTCTCTTCCAATGACCAACCCGTCCTCATTCAAAATGATGATTCCCTCTCTGTTCATCAATACCACCCCGCATAGGGAACCTTCCCTGATTTCTGTCTCTATTGTCCCTACTCACCTTCTGCTGGTACTGATATGCCTGTATTACTGGCCTTGCATAATCAAAGCATCCCGCAGCAACCCAGGTCATCATTAATAGTATGGGTTGTAGCGATACTAGGATACAATGGCCTGTAGGGAGGTGGTGCCGTTGGTTTCCTTGGAAACACACATTCACGGCACTCACGTCCCAAAGAATGGCGTTGCTCCTGGCTTCTGCAAACCATCATCCTGCCACAATTGAGTGATCAATTGCTGCCTAGTAAGATGCGATCCTATTTTTAACTTCCTTCTTTTCCCCATGTCCCTAAGCTTCTCATTAGAATATTCTCCATAATACCCTTCCTGACTTTGATGAAAGTCATCCATTCCTAACAACTGTGTGAGCTTTCTTTTATTTGCACCTTCTAGGTGCCATATCCCTCTCTGTTTTTTTTTTTTTATGCCACTGCACCCAGCACACCTTGCACAACAAACTTTCCTATTTCAGGAAGCTTGTAGTAACGCAGTTACAGGCTGAATTACAATAGATAAGCCTTCAATTAGAACCAATATTTTGCCTTATCTTGTATTACTTTACACTTTCGAGCAATTTCCAATACAGTACATAACTTAATCACTTTAAAACATGACATTGCGCATAACAATTAACAACCAGACAGCCCAGACAACAGACAACATATACAAGGGTCGATAACAGCGTGATATGAGAGAAAAAAATTCAGCAAAATAAGATAAAATTGAGAGAGAAAAAATTGACAAAAATGTGTTTAATGTCTGGTTTTCTTCAAGAAAACCTGAGGCCTCCAAAAATCACTGTGCTCCCAGCACTACCCTGCGTCTTTCAGTAGTCCAGTTCCCTGCGTCTTTCAGCAGTCCCCTGCTCTTACAGCAGAAAGTTTTCCTTGCTTCCAAAGCAAAAGCAGCACGCTCCCAGCAATGCCACTGCCACACTCCTAAGCAACCAAGCTCATATCTTACAGCAGCGAGAGATGGCAGAAAGGAAAGAAGATCATACTTTACCAAACTCCAACGCTTCACCGCTGTAAGATATCCCACTTCACTGACACCAAAACTGTTAGGCGAATCGCCTGGGTCTTTGCTCGGTCACCTAGAGTACCGTGGACTTCTCCTTATGTATAAGATATGTTAGGAAAGATCACCACTGTTATCAGCCCTTCGAGTGCACCCGGAGAGCCCAAACACCACGCAAGACAGATATGATGCTAGAACTCTGTTGTATTTTCATTGTGTACAGTATTATATAGTTACATTAGACAGAACATTGTCAGTAAGGCGTTTATGGAGGCGTCCTCTTTGGACCAATCACAATAGAGATCAATTGATGTAGGTGAATACTTAATGATTAATTACACATGACTATTCCTACTGTTTACTATCTACTAGCTACTGTTTGTCTTTTGTGGTCATGTCAAATGTCATGATGTACTAGGTTCTTTTTACTCATTATCTCTTTGGACAAATATACAAGGCACAGTCAGCAGTTTAAGAATCACATCTATATTCTACTGAAACCTTGCTAAAACTAATTCTCTGCTGAATTCATAAAATGGATGCTGCACGATCAAAATGGAGGTTTGTAATGTCAATTATATCCTCACATCTTCCATGTACCATAATGATCCCTCCTTCCTGCCTTACATGTACCATAGTGATCCCTCCTTCCTTTCTTCCATGTGCCATAGTGATCCCACCTTCCATGTACCATAGTGATCCCTCCTTCCTTTCCTCCATGTACCATAGTGATCCCCCCTTCCTTTCTTCCATGTACCATAGTGATCCCACCTTACTGCTTTCGATGTACCATAGTGATCCCTCCTTCCCTTGTTCCATGTACCATAGTGATCCCTCTTTCCTTTCTTCCATGTACCATAGTGATCCCTCCTTCCTTTCTTCCATGTACCATAGTGATCCCTCCTTCCTTTGTTTTATGTACGATAGTGATCCCTCTTTCCTTTCTTCCATGTACCATAGTGATCTCTCCTTCCTTTCTTCCATGTACCATAGTGATCCCTCCTTCCTGCCTTACATGTACCTTAGTGATCCATCCTTCCTTTCTTCCATGTACCATAGTGATCCCACCTTCCATGTACCATAGTGATCCCTCCTTCATTTCTTCCAGGTACCATAGTAATCCCTCCTTCCTTTCTTCCATGTACCATAGTGATCCCACCTTCCTGCCTTCCATGTACCATAGTGATCCTCCTTCCCTTGTTCCATGTACCATCGTGATCCCTCCTTCCTTTCTTATATGTACCATAGTGATCCCTCCTTCCTTTCTTCCATGTACCATAGTGATCCCTCCTTCCTTTCTTGCATGTACCATAGTGATCCCTCCTTCCTTTCTTTTATGTACCATAGTGATCCCTCCTTCCTTTCTTCCATGTACCATAGTGATTCCTCCTTCCTTTCTTCCATGTACCATAGTGATCCCTCCTTCCTGCCTTCCATGTACCATAGTGATCCCTCCTTCTTGCCTTCCATGTACCATAGTTATCCCTCCTTCCTGCCTTACATGTACCATAGTGATCCCTCCTTCCTTTCTTCCATGTACCATAGTTATCCCTACTTTCTTTCTTCCATGTACCATAGTGATACCTCCTTCCTTTCTTCCATGTACCATAGTGATCCCTCCTTCCTTTCTTCCATGTACCATAATGATCCCTCCTTCCTGCCTTACATGTACCATAGTGATCCCTCCTTCCTTTCTTCCATGTGCCATAGTGATCCCACCTTCCATGTACCATAGTGATCCCTCCTTCCTTTTCTCCATGTACCATAGTGATCCCCCTTTCCTTTCTTCCATGTACCATAGTGATCCCTCCTTCCTTTGTTTTATGTACGATAGTGATCCCTCCTTCCTTTCTTCCATGTACCATAGTGATTCCTCCTTCCTTTCTTCCATGTACCGTACCATAGTGATCCCTCCTTCCTGCCTTCCATGTACCATAGTGATCCCTCCTTCCTGCCTTCCATGTACCATAGTGATCCCTCCTTCCTGCCTTCCATGTACCATAGTGATCCCTCCTTCCTTTCTTCCATGTACCATAGTAATTTCTCCCTCCAGCCTTCCATGTACCATAGTCATCCCTCCTTCCCTTCTTCCATGTGCCATAATGATCCCTCCTTCCTTTCTTCCATGTACCATAGTGATCCCTACTTCCTTTCTTCCATGTACCATAGTGATCCCTCCTTCCTGCTTTACATGTACCATAGTGATCCATTCTTCCTTTCTTCCATGTACCATAGTGATCCCTCCTTCCTTTCTTCCATGTACCATAGTGATCCCACCTTCCTGCCTTCCATGTACCATAGTGATCCCTCCTTCCCTTGTTCCATGTACCATAGTGATCCCTCCTCCCTTTCTTCCATGTACCATAGTGATCCCTCCTTCCTGCCTTACATGTACCATAGTGATCCCTCCTTCCTTTCTTCCATGTACCATAGTTATCCCTACGTTATTTCTTCCATGTACCATAGTGATACCTCCTTCCTTTCTTTCATGTACCATAGTGATCCCTCCTTCCTTTCTTCCATGTACGATAGTGATCCCTCCTTCCTGCCTTACATGTACCATAGTGATCCCTCCTTCCTTTCTTCCATGTACCATAGTGATTCCTCCTTCCTTTCTTCCATGTACCATAGTGATCCCTCCTTCCTGCCTTCCATGTACGATAGTGATCACACCTTCCTGCCTTACATGTACCATAGTGATCCCTCCTTCCTTTCTTGCATGTACCATAGTGATCTCTCCTTCCTTTCTTTTATGTACCATAGTGATCCCTCCTTCCTTTCTTCCATGTACCATAGTGATTCCTCCTTCCTTTCTTCCATGTACCATAGTGATCCCTCCTTCCTGCCTTCCATGTACCATAGTGACCCCTCCTTCCTGCCTTCCATGTACCATAGTGATCCCTCCTCCCTTTCTTCCATGTACCATAGTGATCCCTCCTTCCCTTGTTCCATGTACCATAGTGATCCCTCCTTCCTTTCTTCCATGTACCATAGTGATCCCTCCTTCCTTTCCCCCATGTACCATAGTTATCCCTACTTCCTGCCTTACATGTACCATAGTGATCCCTCCTTCCTTTCTTCCATGTACGATAGTGATCCCTCCTTCCTGCCTTACATGTACCATAGTGATCCCTCCTTCCTTTCTTCCATGTACCATAGTAATTCCTCCATCCTTTCTTCCATGTACCATAGTGATCCCTCCTTCCTGCCTTCCATGTACGATAGTGATCACACCTTCCTGCCTTACATGTACCATAGTGATCCCTCCTTCCTTTCTTGCATGTACCATAGTGATCTCTCCTTCCTTTCTTTTATGTACCATAGTGATCCCTCCTTCCTTTCTTCCATGTACCATAGTGATTCCTCCTTCCTTTCTTCCATGTACCATAGTGATCCCTCCTTCCTGCCTTCCATGTACCATAGTGACCCCTCCTTCCTGCCTTCCATGTAAAATAGCGATCCCTCCTTCCTTTCTTCCATGTACCATAGTGATCCCTCCTTCCCTTGTTCCATGTACCATAGTGATCCCTCCTTCCTTTCTTCCATGTACCATAGTGATCCCTCCTTCCTTTCCCCCATGTACCATAGTTATCCCTACTTCCTGCCTTACATGTACCATAGTGATCCCTCCTTCCTTTCTTCCATGTACCATAGTGATCCCTCCTTCCTGCCATCCATGTACGATAGTGATCACACCTTCCTGCCTTACATGTACCATAGTGATCCCTCCTTCCTTTCTTGCATGTACCATAGTGATCTCTCCTTCCTTTGTTTTATGTACGATAGTTATCCCTCCTTCCTTTCTTCCATGTACCATAGTGATTCCTCCTTCCTTTCTTCCATGTACCATAGTGATCCCTCCTTCCTGCCTTCCAAGTACCATATTGATCCCTCCTTCCTGACTTCCACGTACCATAGTGATCCCTCCTTCCTTTCTTCCATGTACCATAATAATTTCTCCCTCCAGCCTTCCATGTACCATAGTGATCCCTCCTTTCTTTCTTCCATGTACCATAGTGATCACACCTTCCTGCCTTACATGTACCATAATAATCCCTCCTTCCTTTCTTGCATGTGCCATAATGATCCCTCCTTCCTTTCTTCCATGTACCATAGTGATCCCTACTTCCTTTCTTCCATGTACCATAGTGATCCCACCTTCCTGCCTTCCATGTACCATAGTGATCCCTCCTTCACTTGTTCCATGTACCATAGTCATCCCTCCTTCCTTTCTTCCATGTACCATAGTGATCCTTCCTTCCTGCCTTACATGTACCATAGTGATCCCTCCTTCCTTTCTTCCATGTACCATAGTTATCCCTACGTTATTTCTTCCATGTACCATAGTGATACCTCCTTCCTTTCTTCCATGTACCATAGTGATCCCTCCTTCCTTTCTTCCATGTAACATAGTGATCCCTACTTCCTTTCTACCATGTACCAAAGTGATCCCTCCTTCCTGCCTTCCATGTATCATAGTGATCCCTACTTCCTTTCTTCTATGTACCATAGTGATCCCTCCTTCCTGCTTTACATGTACCATAGTGATCCATTCTTCCTTTCTTCCATGTACCATAGTGATCCCTCCTTCCTTTCTTCCATGTACCATAGTGATCTCTACTTCCTTTCTTTTATGTACCATAGTGATCCCTCCTTCCTTTCTTCCATGTACCATAGTGATCTCTCCTTCCTTTCTTCCATGTACCATAGTGATCCCTCCTTCCTGCCTTACATGTACCTTAGTGATCCATCCTTCCTTTCTTCCATGTACCATAGTGATCCCACCTTCCATGTACCATAGTGACCCCTTCTTCATTTCTTCCATGTACCATAGTAATCCCTCCTTCCTTTCTTCGATGTACCATAGTGATCCCACCTTCCTGCCTTCCATGTACCATAGTGATCCTCCTTCCCTTGTTCCATGTACCATCGTGATCCCTCCTTCCTTTCTTATATGTACCATAGTGATCCCTCCTTCCTTTCTTCTATGTACCATAGTGATCCCTCCTTACTTTCTTCCATGTACCATAGTGATCCCTCCTTCCTGTCTTCCATGTACCATAGTGATCCCTCCTTCTTGCCTTCCATGTACCATAGTTATCCCTCCTTCCTGCCTTACATGTACCATAGTGATCCCTCCTTCCTTTCTTCCATGTACCATAGTTATCCCTACTTCCTTTCTTCCATGTACCATAGTGATACCTCCTTCCTTTCTTCCATGTACCATAGTGATCCCTCCTTCCTTTCTTCCATGTACCATAATGATCCCTCCTTCCTGCCTTACATGTACCATAGTGATCCCTCCTTCCTTTCTTCCATGTGCCATAGTGATCCCACCTTCCATGTACCATAGTGATCCCTCCTTCCTTTCCTCCATGTACCATAGTGATCCCCCCTTCCTTTCTTCCATGTACCATAGTGATCCCACCTTACTGCTTTCGATGTACCATAGTGATCCCTCTTTCCTTTCTTCCATGTACCATAGTGATCCCTCCTTCCTTTGTTTTATGTACGATAGTGATCCCTCCTTCCTTTCTTCCATGTACCATAGTGATTCCTCCTTCCTTTCTTCCATGTACCGTACCATAGTGATCCCTCCTTCCTGCCTTCCATGTACCGTACCATAGTGATCCCTCCTTCCTGCCTTCCATGTACCATAGTGATCCCTCCTTCCTGCCTTCCATGTGCCATAGTGATCCCTCCTTCCTGCCTTCCATGTACCATAGTGATCCCTCCTTCCTTTCTTCCATGTACCATAGTAATTTCTCCCTCCAGCCTTCCATGTACCATAGTCATCCCTCCTTCCCTTCTTCCATGTGCCATAATGATCCCTCCTTCCTTTCTTCCATGTACCATAGTGATCCCTACTTCCTTTCTTCCATGTACCATAGTGATCCTTCCTTCCTGCTTTACATGTACCATAGTGATCCATTCTTCCTTTCTTCCATGTACCATAGTGATCCCTCCTTCCTTTCTTCCATGTACCATAGTGATCCCACCTTCCTGCCTTCCATGTACCATAGTGATCCCTCCTTCCCTTGTTCCATGTACCATAGTGATCCCTCCTCCCTTTCTTCCATGTACCATAGTGATCCCTCCTTCCTGCCTTACATGTACCATAGTGATCCCTCCTTCCTTTCTTCCATGTACCATAGTTATCCCTACGTTATTTCTTCCATGTACCATAGTGATACCTCCTTCCTTTCTTCCATGTACCAAAGTGATCCCTCCTTCCTTTCTTCCATGTACGATAGTGATCCCTCCTTCCTGCCTTACATGTACCATAATGATCCCTCCTTCCTTTCTTCCATGTACCATAGTGATTCCTCCTTCCTTTCTTCCATGTACCATAGTGATCCCTCCTTCCTGCCTTCCATGTACGATAGTGATCACACCTTCCTGCCTTACATGTACCATAGTGATCCCTCCTTCCTTTCTTGCATGTACCATAGTGATCTCTCCTTCCTTTCTTTTATGTACCATAGTGATCCCTCCTTCCTTTCTTCCATGTACCATAGTGATTACTCCTTCCTTTCTTCCATGTACCATAGTTATCCCTCCTTCCTGCCTTCCATGTACCATAGTGACCCCTCCTTCCTGCCTTCCATGTACCATAGTGATCCCTCCTTCCTTTCTTCCATGTACCATAGTGATCCCTTCTTCCCTTGTTCCATGTACCATAGTGATCCCTCCTTCCTTTCTTCCATGTACCATAGTGATCCCTCCTTCCTTTCCCCCATGTACCATAGTTATCCCTACTTCCTGCTTTACATGTACCATAGTGATCCCTCCTTCCTTTCTTCCATGTACCATAGTTATCCCTCCTTCCTTTCTTCCATGTACCATAGTGATACCTCCTTCCTTTCTTCCATGTACCATAGTGATCCCTCCTTCCTTTGTTTTATGTACAATAGTGATCCCTCCTTCCTTTCTTCCATGTACCATAGTGATTCCTCCTTCCTTTCTTCCATGTACCGTACCATAGTGATCCCTCCTTCCTGCCTTCCATGTACCATAGTGATCCCTCCTTCCTGCCTTCCATGTACCATAGTGATCCCTCCTTCCTTTCTTCCATGTACCATAGTAATTTCTCCCTCCAGCCTTCCATGTACCATAGTCATCCCTCCTTCCCTTCTTCCATGTGCCATAATGATCCCTCCTTCCTTTCTTCCATGTACCATAGTGATCCCTACTTCCTTTCTTCCATGTACCATAGTGATCCCTCCTTCCTGCTTTACATGTACCATAGTGATCCATTCTTCCTTTCTTCCATGTACCATAGTGATCCCTCCTTCCTTTCTTCCATGTACCATAGTGATCTCTCCTTCCTTTCTTTTATGTACCATAGTGATCCCTCCTTCCTTTCCTCCATGTACCATAGTGATCTCTCCTTCCTTTCTTCCATGTACCATAGTGATCCCTCCTTCCTGCCTTACATGTACCTTAGTGATCCATCCTTCCTTTCTTCCATGTACCATAGTGATCCCACCTTCCATGTACCATAGTGACCCCTTCTTCATTTCTTCCATGTACCATAGTAATCCCTCCTTCCTTTCTTCCATGTACCATAGTGATCCCACCTTCCTGCCTTCCATGTACCATAGTGATCCTCCTTCCCTTGTTCCATGTACCATCGTGATCCCTCCTTCCTTTCTTCCATGTACCATAGTGATCCTTCCTTCCTGCTTTACATGTACCATAGTGATCCATTCTTCCTTTCTTCCATGTACCATAGTGATCCCTCCTTCCTTTCTTCCATGTACCATAGTGATCCCACCTTCCTGCCTTCCATGTACCATAGTGATCCCTCCTTCCCTTGTTCCATGTACCATAGTGATCCCTCCTCCCTTTCTTCCATGTACCATAGTGATCCCTCCTTCCTGCCTTACATGTACCATAGTGATCCCTCCTTCCTTTCTTCCATGTACCATAGTTTTTCCTACGTTATTTCTTCCATGTACCATAGTGATACCTCCTTCCTTTCTTCCATGTACGATAGTGATCCCTCCTTCCTGCCTTACATGTACCATAGCGATCCCTCCTTCCTTTCTTCCATGTACCATAGTGATTCCTCCTTCCTTTCTTCCATGTACCATAGTGATCCCTCCTTCCTGCCTTCCATGTACGATAGTGATCACACCTTCCTGCCTTACATGTACCATAGTGATCCCTCCTTCCTTTCTTGCATGTACCATAGTGATCTCTCCTTCCTTTCTTTTATGTACCATAGTGATCCCTCCTTCCTTTCTTCCATGTACCATAGTGATTCCTCCTTCCTTTCTTCCATGTACCATAGTGATCCCTCCTTCCTGCCTTCCATGTACGATAGTGATCACACCTTCCTGCCTTACATGTACCATAGTGATCCCTCCTTCCTTTCTTGCATGTACCATAGTGATCTCTCCTTCCTTTCTTTTATGTACCATAGTGATCCCTCCTTCCTTTCTTCCATGTACCATAGTGATTCCTCCTTCCTTTCTTCCATGTACCATAGTGATCCCTCCTTCCTGCCTTCCATGTACCATAGTGACCCCTCCTTCCTGCCTTCCATGTACCATAGTGATCCCACCTTCCTTTCTTCCATGTACCATAGTGATCCCTCCTTCCCTTGTTCCATGTACCATAGTGATCCCTCCTTCCTTTCTTCCATGTACCATAGTGATCCCTCCTTCCTTTCCCCCATGTACCATAGTTATCCCTACTTCCTGCCTTACATGTACCATAGTGATCCCTCCTTCCTTTCTTCCATGTACCATAGTTATCCCTCCTTCCTTTCTTCCATGTACCATAGTGATACCTCCTTCCTTTCTTCCATGTACCATAGTGATCTCTCCTTCCTTTCTTCAATGTACCATAGTGATCCCTGCTTCCTGCCTTACATGTACCTTAGTGATCCCTCCTTCCTTTCTTCCATGTACCATAGTGATCCCACCTTCCATGTACCATAGTGATCCCTCCTTCATGTCTTCCATGTAACATAGTAATCCCTCCTTCCTTTCTTCCATGTACCATAGTGATCCCTCCTTCCTTTGTTTTATGTACGATAGTGATCCCTCCTTCCTTTCTTCCATGTACCATAGTGATTCCTCCTTCCTTTCTTCCATGTACCGTACCATAGTGATCCCTCCTTCCTGCCTTCCATGTACCATAGTGATCCCTCCTTCCTGCCTTCCATGTACCATAGTGATCCCTCCTTCCTGCCTTCCATGTACCATAGTGATCCCTCCTTCCTTTCTTCCATGTACCATAGTAATTTCTCCCTCCAGCCTTCCATGTACCATAGTCATCCCTCCTTCCCTTCTTCCATGTGCCATGTGCCATAATGATCCCTCCTTCCTTTCTTCCATGTACCATAGTGATCCCTACTTCCTTTCTTCCATGTACCATAGTGATCCCTCCTTCCTGCTTTACATGTACCATAGTGATCCATTCTTCCTTTCTTCCATGTACCATAGTGATCCCTCCTTCCTTTCTTCCATGTACCATAGTGATCTCTCCTTCCTTTCTTTTATGTACCATAGTGATCCCTCCTTCCTTTCTTCCATGTACCATAGTGATCTCTCCTTCCTTTCTTCCATGTACCATAGTGATCCCTCCTTCCTGCCTTACATGTACCTTAGTGATCCATCCTTCCTTTCTTCCATGTACCATAGTGATCCCACCTTCCATGTACCATAGTGACCCCTTCTTCATTTCTTCCATGTACCATAGTAATCCCTCCTTCCTTTCTTCCATGTACCATAGTGATCCCACCTTCCTGCCTTCCATGTACCATAGTGATCCTCCTTCCCTTGTTCCATGTACCATCGTGATCCCTCCTTCCTTTCTTATATGTACCATAGTGATCCCTCCTTCCTTTCTTCCATGTACCATAGTGATCCCTCCTTCCTTTCTTCCATGTACCATAGTGATCCCTCCTTCCTGTCTTCCATGTACCATAGTGATCCCTCCTTCTTGCCTTCCATGTACCATAGTTATCCCTCCTTCCTGCCTTACATGTACCATAGTGATCCCTCCTTCATTTCTTCCATGTACCATAGTTATCCCTACTTCCTTTCTTCCATGTACCATAGTGATACCTCCTTCCTTTCTTCCATGTACCATAGTGATCCCTCCTTCCTTTCTTCCATGTACCATAATGATCCCTCCTTCCTGCCTTACATGTACCATAGTGATCCCTCCTTCCTTTCTTCCATGTGCCATAGTGATCCCACCTTCCATGTACCATAGTGATCCCACCTTCCATGTACCATAGTGATCCCTCCTTCCTTTCCTCCATGTACCATAGTGATCCCCCCTTCCTTTCTTCCATGTACCATAGTGATCCCACCTTACTGCTTTCGATGTACCATAGTGATCCCTCCTTCCCTTGTTCCATGTACCATAGTGATCCCTCTTTCCTTTCTTCCATGTACCATAGTGATCCCTCCTTCCTTTCTTCCATGTACCATAGTGATCCCTCCTTCCTTTGTTTTATGTACGATAGTGATCCCTCCTTCCTTTCTTCCATGTACCATAGTGATTCCTCCTTCCTTTCTTCCATGTACCATACCATAGTGATCCCTCCTTCCTGCCTTCCATGTACCATAGTGATCCCTCCTTCCTGCCTTCCATGTACCATAGTGATCCCTCCTTCCTGCCTTCCATGTACCATAGTGATCCCTCCTTCCTTTCCTCCATGTACCATAGTGATCCCCCCTTCCTTTCTTCCATGTACCATAGTGATCCCACCTTACTGCTTTCGATGTACCATAGTGATCCCTCCTTCCCTTGTTCCATGTACCATAGTGATCCCTCTTTCCTTTCTTCCATGTACCATAGTGATCCCTCCTTCCTTTCTTCCATGTACCATAGTGATCCCTCCTTCCTTTGTTTTATGTACGATAGTGATCCCTCCTTCCTTTCTTCCATGTACCATAGTGATTCCTCCTTCCTTTCTTCCATGTACCATACCATAGTGATCCCTCCTTCCTGCCTTCCATGTACCATAGTGATCCCTCCTTCCTGCCTTCCATGTACCATAGTGATCCCTCCTTCCTGCCTTCCATGTGCCATAATGATCCCTCCTTCCTTTCTTCCATGTACCATAGTGATCCCTACTTCCTTTCTTCCATGTACCATAGTGATCCTTCCTTCCTGCTTTACATGTACCATAGTGATCCATTCTTCCTTTCTTCCATGTACCATAGTGATCCCTCCTTCCTTTCTTCCATGTACCATAGTGATCCCACCTTCCTGCCTTCCATGTACCATAGTGATCCCTCCTTCCCTTGTTCCATGTACCATAGTGATCCCTCCTCCCTTTCTTCCATGTACCATAGTGATCCCTCCTTCCTGCCTTACATGTACCATAGTGATCCCTCCTTCCTTTCTTCCATGTACCATAGTTATCCCTACGTTATTTCTTCCATGTACCATAGTGATACCTCCTTCCTTTCTTCCATGTACCATAGTGATCCCTCCTTCCTTTCTTCCATGTACGATAGTGATCCCTCCTTCCTGCCTTACATGTACCATAGCGATCCCTCCTTCCTTTCTTCCATGTACCATAGTGATTCCTCCTTCCTTTCTTCCATGTACCATAGTGATCCCTCCTTCCTGCCTTCCATGTACGATAGTGATCACACCTTCCTGCCTTACATGTACCATAGTGATCCCTCCTTCCTTTCTTGCATGTACCATAGTGATCTCTCCTTCCTTTCTTTTATGTACCATAGTGATCCCTCCTTCCTTTCTTCCATGTACCATAGTGATTCCTCCTTCCTTTCTTCCATGTACCATAGTGATCCCTCCTTCCTGCCTTCCATGTACCATAGTGACCCCTCCTTCCTGCCTTCCATGTACCATAGTGATCCCTCCTTCCTTTCTTCCATGTACCATAGTGATCCCTCCTTCCCTTGTTCCATGTACCATAGTGATCCCTCCTTCCTTTCTTCCATGTACCATAGTGATCCCTCCTTCCTTTCCCCCATGTACCATAGTTATCCCTACTTCCTGCCTTACATGTACCATAGTGATCCCTCCTTCCTTTCTTCCATGTACCATAGTTATCCCTCCTTCCTTTCTTCCATGTACCATAGTGATACCTCCTTCCTTTCTTCCATGTACCATAGTGATCTCTCCTTCCTTTCTTCAATGTACCATAGTGATCCCTCCTTCCTGCCTTACATGTACCTTAGTGATCCCTCCTTCCTTTCTTCCATGTACCATAGTGATCCCACCTTCCATGTACCATAGTGATCCCTCCTTCATTTCTTCCATGTACCATAGTAATCCCTCCTTCCTTTCTTCCATGTACCATAGTGATCCCACCTTCCTGCCTTCCATGTACCATAGTGATCCTCCTTCCCTTGTTCCATGTACCATCGTGATCCCTCCTTCCTTTCTTCAATGTACCATAGTGATCCCTCCTTCCTGCCTTACATGTACCTTAGTGATCCCTCCTTCCTTTCTTCCATGTACCATAGTGATCCCACCTTCCATGTACCATAGTGATCCCTCCTTCATTTCTTCCATGTACCATAGTAATCCCTCCTTCCTTTCTTCCATGTACCATAGTGATCCCTCCTTCCTGCCTTCCATGTACCATAGTGACCCCTCCTTCCTGCCTTCCATGTACCATAGTGATCCCTCCTTCCTTTCTTCCATGTACCATAGTGATCCCTCCTTCCCTTGTTCCATGTACCATAGTGATCCCTCCTTCCTTTCTTCCATGTACCATAGTGATCCCTCCTTCCTTTCCCCCATGTACCATAGTTATCCCTACTTCCTGCCTTACATGTACCATAGTGATCCCTCCTTCCTTTCTTCCATGTACCATAGTTATCCCTCCTTCCTTTCTTCCATGTACCATAGTGATCCCTCCTTCCTTTCTTCCATGTACCATAGTGATACCTCCTTCCTTTCTTCCATGTACCATAGTGATCCCTCCTTCCTTTCTTCCATGTACCATAATGATCCCTCCTTCCTGCCTTACATGTACCATAGTGATCCCACCTTCCATGTACCATAGTGATCCCTCCTTCCTTTCCTCCATGTACCATAGTGATCCCCCATTCCTTTCTTCCATGTACCATAGTGATCCCACCTTACTGCTATCGATGTACCATAGTGATCCCTCCTTCCCTTGTTCCATGTACCATAGTGATCCCTCTTTCCTTTCTTCCATGTACCATAGTGATCCCTCCTTCCTTTCTTCCATGTACCATAGTGATCCCTCCTTCCTTTGTTTTATGTACGATAGTGATCCCTCCTTCCTTTCTTCCATGTACCATAGTGATTCCTCCTTCCTTTCTTCCATGTACTGTACCATAGTGATCCCTCCTTCCTGCCTTCCATGTACCATAGTGATCCCTCCTTCCTGCCTTCCATGTACCACAGTGATCCCTCCTTCCTGCCTTCCATGTACCATAGTGATCTCTCCTTCCTTTCTTCCATGTACCATAGTAATTTCTCCCTCCAGCCTTCCATGTACCATAGTCATCCCTCCTTTCCTTCTTCCATGTGCCATAATGATCCCTCCTTCCTTTCTTCCATGTACCATAGTGATCCCTACTTCCTTTCTTCCATGTACCATAGTGATCCCTCCTTCCTGCTTTACATGTACCATAATGATCCATTCTTCCTTTCTTCCATGTACCATAGTGATCCCTCCTTCCTTTCTTCCATGTACCATAGTGATCTCTACTTCCTTTCTTTTATGTACCATAGTGATCCCTCCTTCCTTTCTTCCATGTACCATAGTGATCTCTGATTCCTTTCTTCCATGTACCATAGTGATCCCTCCTTCCTGCCTTACATGTACCTTAGTGATCCATCCTTCCTTTCTTCCATGTACCATAGTGATCCCACCTTCCATGTACCATAGTGACCCCTTCTTCATTTCTTCCATGTACCATAGTAATCCCTCCTTCCTTTCTTCCATGTACCATAGTGATCCCACCTTCCTGCCTTCCATGTACCATAGTGATCCCTCCTTCCTTGCTTCCATGTACCATAGTGATCCCTCCTTCCTTTCTTCCATGTACCATAGTGATCCCTCCTTCCTGTCTTCCATGTACCATAGTGATCCCTCCTTCTTGCCTTCCATGTACCATAGTTATCCCTCCTTCCTGCCTTACATGTACCATAGTGATCCCTCCTTCCTTTCTTCCATGTACCATAGTTATCCCTTCTTCCTTTCTTCCATGTACCATAGTGATACCTCCTTCCTTTCTTCCATGTACCATAGTGATCCCTCCTTCCTTTCTTCCATGTACCATAATGATCCCTCCTTCCTGCCTTACATGTACCATAGTGATCCCTCCTTCCTTTCTTCCATGTGCCATAGTGATCCCACCTTCCATGTACCATAGTGATCCCTCCTTCCTTTCCTCCATGTACCATAGTGATCCCCCTTCCTTTCTTCCATGTACCATAGTGATCCCACCTTACTGCTTTCGATGTACCATAGTGATCCCTCCTTCCCTTGTTCCATGTACCATAGTGATCCCTCTTTCCTTTCTTCCATGTACCATAGTGATCCCTCCTTCCTTTCTTCCATGTACCATAGTGATCCCTCCTTCCTTTGTTTTATGTACGATAGTGATCCCTCCTTCCTTTCTTCCATGTACCGTACCATAGTGATCCCTCCTTCCTGCCTTCCATGTACCATAGTGATCCCTCCTTCCTGCCTTCCATGTACCATAGTGATCCCTCCTTCCTGCCTTCCATGTACCATAGTGATCCCTCCTTCCTTTCTTCCATGTACCATAGTAATTTCTCCCTCCAGCCTTCCATGTACCATAGTCATCCCTCCTTCCCTTCTTCCATGTGCCATAATGATCCCTCCTTCCTTTCTTCCATGTACCATAGTGATCCCTACTTCCTTTCTTCCATGTACCATAGTGATCCTTCCTTCCTGCTTTACATGTACCATAGTGATCCATTCTTCCTTTCTTCCATGTACCATAGTGATCCCTCCTTCCTTTCTTCCATGTACCATAGTGATCCCACCTTCCTGCCTTCCATGTACCATAGTGATCCTCCTTCCCTTGTTCCATGTACCATCGTGATCCCTCCTTCCTTTCTTATATGTACCATAGTGATCCCTCCTTCCTTTCTTCCATGTACCATAGTGATCCCTCCTTCCTTTCTTCCATGTACCATAGTGATCCCTCCTTCCTGTCTTCCATGTACCATAGTGATCCCTCCTTCTTGCCTTCCATGTACCATAGTTATCCCTCCTTCCTGCCTTACATGTACCATAGTGATCCCTCCTTCATTTCTTCCATGTACCATAGTTATCCCTACTTCCTTTCTTCCATGTACCATAGTGATACCTCCTTCCTTTCTTCCATGTACCATAGTGATCCCTCCTTCCTTTCTTCCATGTACCATAATGATCCTTCCTTCCTGCCTTACATGTACCATAGTGATCCCTCCTTCCTTTCTTCCATGTGCCATAGTGATCCCACCTTCCATGTACCATAGTGATCCCTCCTTCCTTTCCTCCATGTACCATAGTGATCCCCCCTTCCTTTCTTCCATGTACCATAGTGATCCCACCTTACTGCTTTCGATGTACCATAGTGATCCCTCCTTCCCTTGTTCCATGTACCATAGTGATCCCTCTTTCCTTTCTTCCATGTACCATAGTGATCCCTCCTTTCTTTCTTCCATGTACCATAGTGATCCCTCCTTCCTTTGTTTTATGTACGATAGTGATCCCTCCTTCCTTTCTTCCATGTACCATAGTGATTCCTCCTTCCTTTCTTCCATGTACCATACCATAGTGATCCCTCCTTCCTGCCTTCCATGTACCATAGTGATCCCTCCTTCCTGCCTTCCATGTACCATAGTGATCCCTCCTTCCTGCCTTCCATGTACCATAGTGATCCCTCCTTCTTTTCTTCCATGTACCATAGTAATTTCTCCCTCCAGCCTTCCATGTACCATAGTCATCCCTCCTTCCCTTCTTCCATGTGCCATAATGATCCCTCCTTCCTTTCTTCCATGTACCATAGTGATCCCTACTTCCTTTCTTCCATGTACCATAGTGATCCTTCCTTCCTGCTTTACATGTACCATAGTGATCCATTCTTCCTTTCTTCCATGTACCATAGTGATCCCTCCTTCCTTTCTTCCATGTACCATAGTGATCCCACCTTCATGCCTTCCATGTACCATAGTGATCCCTCCTTCCCTTGTTCCATGTACCATAGTGATCCCTCCTCCCTTTCTTCCATGTACCATAGTGATCCCTCCTTCCTGCCTTACATGTACCATAGTGATCCCTCCTTCCTTTCTTCCATGTACCATAGTTATCCCTACGTTATTTCTTCCATGTACCATAGTGATACCTCCTTCCTTTCTTCCATGTACCATAGTGATCCCTCCTTCCTTTCTTCCATGTACGATAGTGATCCCTCCTTCCTGCCTTACATGTACCATAGCGATCCCTCCTTCCTTTCTTCCATGTACCATAGTGATTCCTCCTTCCTTTCTTCCATGTACCATAGTGATCCCTCCTTCCTGCCTTCCATGTACGATAGTGATCACACCTTCCTGCCTTACATGTACCATAGTGATCCCTCCTTCCTTTCTTGCATGTACCATAGTGATCTCTCCTTCCTTTCTTTTATGTACCATAGTGATCCCTCCTTCCTTTCTTCTATGTACCATAGTGATTCCTCCTTCCTTTCTTCCATGTACCATAGTGATCCCTCCTTCCTGCCTTCCATGTACCATAGTGACCCCTCCTTCTTGCCTTCCATGTACCATAGTGATCCCTCCTTCCTTTCTTCCATGTACCATAGTGATCCCTCCTTCCCTTGTTCCATGTACCATAGTGATCCCTCCTTCCTTTCTTCCATGTACCATAGTGATTCCTCCTTCCTTTCTTCCATGTACCATAGTGATCCCTCCTTCCTGCCTTCCATGTACCATAGTGACCCCTCCTTCCTGCCTTCCATGTACCATAGTGATCCCTCCTTCCTTTCTTCCATGTACCATAGTGATCCCTCCTTCCCTTGTTCCATGTACCATAGTGATCCCTCCTTCCTTTCTTCCATGTACCATAGTGATCCCTCCTTCCTTCCCCCATGTACCATAGTTATCCCTACTTCCTGCCTTACATGTACCATAGTGATCCCTCCTTCCTTTCTTCCATGTACCATAGTTATCCCTCCTTCCTTTCTTCCATGTACCATAGTGATACCTCCTTCCTTTCTTCCATGTACCATAGTGATCTCTCCTTCCTTTCTTCAATGTACCATAGTGATCCCTCCTTCCTGCCTTACATGTACCTTAGTGATCCCTCCTTCCTTTCTTCCATGTACCATAGTGATCCCACCTTCCATGTACCATAGTGATCCCTCCTTCATTTCTTCCATGTACCATAGTAATCCCTCCTTCCTTTCTTCCATGTACCATAGTGATCCCACCTTCCTGCCTTCCATGTACCATAGTGATCCTCCTTCCCTTGTTCCATGTACCATCGTGATCCCTCCTTCCTTTCTTATATGTACCATAGTGATCCCTCCTTCCTTTCTTCCATGTACCATAGTGATACCTCCTTCCTTTCTTCCATGTACCATAGTGATCCCTCCTTCCTTTCTTCCATGTACCATAATGATCCCTCCTTCCTGCCTTACATGTACCATAGTGATCCCTCCTTCCTTTCTTCCATGTGCCATAGTGATCCCACCTTCCATGTACCATAGTGATCCCTCCTTCCTTTCCTCCATGTACCATAGTGATCCCCCCTTCCTTTCTTCCATGTACCATAGTGATCCCACCTTACTGCTATCGATGTACCATAGTGATCCCTCCTTCCCTTGTTCCATGTACCATAGTGATCCCTCTTTCCTTTCTTCCATGTACCATAGTGATCCCTCCTTCCTTTCTTCCATGTACCATAGTGATCCCTCCTTCCTTTGTTTTATGTACGATAGTGATCCCTCCTTCCTTTCTTCCATGTACCATAGTGATTCCTCCTTCCTTTCTTCCATGTACTGTACCATAGTGATCCCTCCTTCCTGCCTTCCATGTACCATAGTGATCCCTCCTTCCTGCCTTCCATGTACCATAGTGATCCCTCCTTCCTGCCTTCCATGTACCATAGTGATCTCTCCTTCCTTTCTTCCATGTACCATAGTAATTTCTCCCTCCAGCCTTCCATGTACCATAGTCATCCCTCCTTCCCTTCTTCCATGTGCCATAATGATCCCTCCTTCCTTTCTTCCATGTACCATAGTGATCCCTACTTCCTTTCTTCCATGTACCATAGTGATCCCTCCTTCCTGCTTTACATGTACCATAGTGATCCATTCTTCCTTTCTTCCATGTACCATAGTGATCCCTCCTTCCTTTCTTCCATGTACCATAGTGATCTCTACTTCCTTTCTTTTATGTACCATAGTGATCCCTCCTTCCTTTCTTCCATGTACCATAGTGATCCCTCCTTCCTGCCTTACATGTACCTTAGTGATCCATCCTTCCTTTCTTCCATGTACCATAGTGATCCCACCTTCCATGTACCATAGTGACCCCTTCTTCATTTCTTCCATGTACCATAGTAATCCCTCCTTCCTTTCTTCCATGTACCATAGTGATCCCACCTTCCTGCCTTCCATGTACCATAGTGATCCTCCTTCCCTTGTTCCATGTACCATCGTGATCCCTCCTTCCTTTCTTATATGTACCATAGTGATCCCTCCTTCCTTTCTTCCATGTACCATAGTGATCCCTCCTTCCTTTCTTCCATGTACCATAGTGATCCCTCCTTCCTGTCTTCCATGTACCATAGTGATCCCTCCTTCTTGCCTTCCATGTACCATAGTTATCCCTCCTTCCTGCCTTACATGTACCATAGTGATCCCTCCTTCCTTTCTTCCATGTACCATAGTTATCCCTTCTTCCTTTCTTCCATGTACCATAGTGATACCTCCTTCCTTTCTTCCATGTACCATAGTGATCCCTCCTTCCTTTCTTCCATGTACCATAATGATCCCTCCTTCCTGCCTTACATGTACCATAGTGATCCCTCCTTCCTTTCTTCCATGTGCCATAGTGATCCCACCTTCCATGTACCATAGTGATCCCTCCTTCCTTTCCTCCATGTACCATAGTGATCCCCCCTTCCTTTCTTCCATGTACCATAGTGATCCCACCTTACTGCTTTCGATGTACCATAGTGATCCCTCCTTCCCTTGTTCCATGTACCATAGTGATCCCTCTTTCCTTTCTTCCATGTACCATAGTGATCCCTCCTTTCTTTCTTCCATGTACCATAGTGATCCCTCCTTCCTTTGTTTTATGTACGATAGTGATCCCTCCTTCCTTTCTTCCATGTACCATAGTGATTCCTCCTTCCTTTCTTCCATGTACCATACCATAGTGATCCCTCCTTCCTGCCTTCCATGTACCATAGTGATCCCTCCTTCCTGCCTTCCATGTACCATAGTGATCCCTCCTTCCTGCCTTCCATGTACCATAGTGATCCCTCCTTCTTTTCTTCCATGTACCATAGTAATTTCTCCCTCCAGCCTTCCATGTACCATAGTCATCCCTCCTTCCCTTCTTCCATGTGCCATAATGATCCCTCCTTCCTTTCTTCCATGTACCATAGTGATCCCTACTTCCTTTCTTCCATGTACCATAGTGATCCTTCCTTCCTGCTTTACATGTACCATAGTGATCCATTCTTCCTTTCTTCCATGTACCATAGTGATCCCTCCTTCCTTTCTTCCATGTACCATAGTGATCCCACCTTCATGCCTTCCATGTACCATAGTGATCCCTCCTTCCCTTGTTCCATGTACCATAGTGATCCCTCCTCCCTTTCTTCCATGTACCATAGTGATCCCTCCTTCCTGCCTTACATGTACCATAGTGATCCCTCCTTCCTTTCTTCCATGTACCATAGTTATCCCTACGTTATTTCTTCCATGTACCATAGTGATACCTCCTTCCTTTCTTCCATGTACCATAGTGATCCCTCCTTCCTTTCTTCCATGTACGATAGTGATCCCTCCTTCCTGCCTTACATGTACCATAGCGATCCCTCCTTCCTTTCTTCCATGTACCATAGTGATTCCTCCTTCCTTTCTTCCATGTACCATAGTGATCCCTCCTTCCTGCCTTCCATGTACGATAGTGATCACACCTTCCTGCCTTACATGTACCATAGTGATCCCTCCTTCCTTTCTTGCATGTACCATAGTGATCTCTCCTTCCTTTCTTTTATGTACCATAGTGATCCCTCCTTCCTTTCTTCTATGTACCATAGTGATTCCTCCTTCCTTTCTTCCATGTACCATAGTTATCCCTCCTTCCTGCCTTCCATGTACCATAGTGACCCCTCCTTCTTGCCTTCCATGTACCATAGTGATCCCTCCTTCCTTTCTTCCATGTACCATAGTGATCCCTCCTTCCCTTGTTCCATGTACCATAGTGATCCCTCCTTCCTTTCTTCCATGTACCATAGTGATTCCTCCTTCCTTTCTTCCATGTACCATAGTGATCCCTCCTTCCTGCCTTCCATGTACCATAGTGACCCCTCCTTCCTGCCTTCCATGTACCATAGTGATCCCTCCTTCCTTTCTTCCATGTACCATAGTGATCCCTCCTTCCCTTGTTCCATGTACCATAGTGATCCCTCCTTCCTTTCTTCCATGTACCATAGTGATCCCTCCTTCCTTCCCCCATGTACCATAGTTATCCCTACTTCCTGCCTTACATGTACCATAGTGATCCCTCCTTCCTTTCTTCCATGTACCATAGTTATCCCTCCTTCCTTTCTTCCATGTACCATAGTGATACCTCCTTCCTTTCTTCCATGTACCATAGTGATCTCTCCTTCCTTTCTTCAATGTACCATAGTGATCCCTCCTTCCTGCCTTACATGTACCTTAGTGATCCCTCCTTCCTTTCTTCCATGTACCATAGTGATCCCACCTTCCATGTACCATAGTGATCCCTCCTTCATTTCTTCCATGTACCATAGTAATCCCTCCTTCCTTTCTTCCATGTACCATAGTGATCCCACCTTCCTGCCTTCCATGTACCATAGTGATCCTCCTTCCCTTGTTCCATGTACCATCGTGATCCCTCCTTCCTTTCTTATATGTACCATAGTGATCCCTCCTTCCTTTCTTCCATGTACCATAGTGATACCTCCTTCCTTTCTTCCATGTACCATAGTGATCCCTCCTTCCTTTCTTCCATGTACCATAATGATCCCTCCTTCCTGCCTTACATGTACCATAGTGATCCCTCCTTCCTTTCTTCCATGTGCCATAGTGATCCCACCTTCCATGTACCATAGTGATCCCTCCTTCCTTTCCTCCATGTACCATAGTGATCCCCCCTTCCTTTCTTCCATGTACCATAGTGATCCCACCTTACTGCTATCGATGTACCATAGTGATCCCTCCTTCCCTTGTTCCATGTACCATAGTGATCCCTCTTTCCTTTCTTCCATGTACCATAGTGATCCCTCCTTCCTTTCTTCCATGTACCATAGTGATCCCTCCTTCCTTTGTTTTATGTACGATAGTGATCCCTCCTTCCTTTCTTCCATGTACCATAGTGATTCCTCCTTCCTTTCTTCCATGTACTGTACCATAGTGATCCCTCCTTCCTGCCTTCCATGTACCATAGTGATCCCTCCTTCCTGCCTTCCATGTACCATAGTGATCCCTCCTTCCTGCCTTCCATGTACCATAGTGATCTCTCCTTCCTTTCTTCCATGTACCATAGTAATTTCTCCCTCCAGCCTTCCATGTACCATAGTCATCCCTCCTTCCCTTCTTCCATGTGCCATAATGATCCCTCCTTCCTTTCTTCCATGTACCATAGTGATCCCTACTTCCTTTCTTCCATGTACCATAGTGATCCCTCCTTCCTGCTTTACATGTACCATAGTGATCCATTCTTCCTTTCTTCCATGTACCATAGTGATCCCTCCTTCCTTTCTTCCATGTACCATAGTGATCTCTACTTCCTTTCTTTTATGTACCATAGTGATCCCTCCTTCCTTTCTTCCATGTACCATAGTGATCCCTCCTTCCTGCCTTACATGTACCTTAGTGATCCATCCTTCCTTTCTTCCATGTACCATAGTGATCCCACCTTCCATGTACCATAGTGACCCCTTCTTCATTTCTTCCATGTACCATAGTAATCCCTCCTTCCTTTCTTCCATGTACCATAGTGATCCCACCTTCCTGCCTTCCATGTACCATAGTGATCCTCCTTCCCTTGTTCCATGTACCATCGTGATCCCTCCTTCCTTTCTTATATGTACCATAGTGATCCCTCCTTCCTTTCTTCCATGTACCATAGTGATCCCTCCTTCCTTTCTTCCATGTACCATAGTGATCCCTCCTTCCTGTCTTCCATGTACCATAGTGATCCCTCCTTCTTGCCTTCCATGTACCATAGTTATCCCTCCTTCCTGCCTTACATGTACCATAGTGATCCCTCCTTCCTTTCTTCCATGTACCATAGTTATCCCTTCTTCCTTTCTTCCATGTACCATAGTGATACCTCCTTCCTTTCTTCCATGTACCATAGTGATCCCTCCTTCCTTTCTTCCATGTACCATAATGATCCCTCCTTCCTGCCTTACATGTACCATAGTGATCCCTCCTTCCTTTCTTCCATGTGCCATAGTGATCCCACCTTCCATGTACCATAGTGATCCCTCCTTCCTTTCCTCCATGTACCATAGTGATCCCCCCTTCCTTTCTTCCATGTACCATAGTGATCCCACCTTACTGCTTTCGATGTACCATAGTGATCCCTCCTTCCCTTGTTCCATGTACCATAGTGATCGCTCTTTCCTTTCTTCCATGTACCATAGTGATCCCTCCTTCCTTTCTTCCATGTACCATAGTGATCCTCCTTCCTTTGTTTTATGTACGATAGTGATCCCTCCTTCCTTTCTTCCATGTACCATAGTGATTCCTCCTTCCTTTCTTCCATGTACCGTACCATAGTGATCCCTCCTTCCTGCCTTCCATGTAAAATAGTGATCCCTCCTTCCTGCCTTCCATGTACCATAGTGATCCCTCCTTCCTGCCTTCCATGTACCATAGTGATCCCTCCTTCCTTTCTTCCATGTACCATAGTAATTTCTCCCTCCAGCCTTCCATGTACCATAGTCATCCCTCCTTCCCTTCTTCCATGTGCCATAATGATCCCTCCTTCATTTCTTCCATGTACCATAGTGATCCCTACTTCCTTTCTTCCATGTACCATAGTGATCCTTCCTTCCTGCTTTACATGTACCATAGTGATCCATTCTTCCTTTCTTCCATGTACCATAGTGATCCCTCCTTCCTTTCTTCCATGTACCATAGTGATCCCACCTTCCTGCCTTACATGTACCATAGTGATCCCTCCTTCCTTTCTTCCATGTACCATAGTTATCCCTACGTTATTTCTTCCATGTACCATAGTGATACCTCCTTCCTTTCTTCCATGTACCATAGTGATCCCTCCTTCCTTTCTTCCATGTACGATAGTGATCCCTCCTTCCTGCCTTCCATGTACCATAGCGATCCCTCCTTCCTTTCTTCCATGTACCATAGTGATTCCTCCTTCCTTTCTTCCATGTACCATAGTGATCCCTCCTTCCTGCCTTCCATGTACGATAGTGATCACACCTTCCTGCCTTACATGTACCATAGTGATCCCTCCTTCCTTTCTTGCATGTACCATAGTGATCTCTCCTTCCTTTCTTTTATGTACCATAGTGATCCCTCCTTCCTTTCTTCCATGTACCATAGTGATTCCTCCTTCCTTTCTTCCATGTACCATAGTGATCCCTCCTTCCTGCCTTCCATGTACCATAGTGACCCCTCCTTCCTGCCTTCCATGTACCATAGTGATCCCTCCTTCCTTTCTTCCATGTACCATAGTGATCCCTCCTTCCCTTGTTCCATGTACCATAGTGATCCCTCCTTCCTTTCTTCCATGTACCATAGTGATCCCTCCTTCCTTTCCCCCATGTACCATAGTTATCCCTACTTCCTGCCTTACATGTACCATAGTGATCCCTCCTTCCTTTCTTCCATGTACCATAGTTATCCCTCCTTCCTTTCTTCCATGTACCATAGTGATACCTCCTTCCTTTCTTCCATGTACCATAGTGATCTCTCCTTCCTTTCTTCAATGTACCATAGTGATCCCTCCTTCCTGCCTTACATGTACCTTAGTGATCCCTCCTTCCTTTCTTCCATGTACCATAGTGATCCCACCTTCCATGTACCATAGTGATCCCTCCTTCATTTCTTCCATGTACCATAGTAATCCCTCCTTCCTTTCTTCCATGTACCATAGTGATCCCACCTTCCTGCCTTCCATGTACCATAGTGATCCTCCTTCCCTTGTTCCATGTACCATCGTGATCCCTCCTTCCTTTCTTCTATGTACCATAGTGACCCTTCCTTCCTTTCTTCCATGTACCATAGTGATACCTCCTTCCTTTCTTCCATGTACCATAGTGATCCCTCCTTCCTTTCTTCCATGTACCATAATGATCCCTCCTTCCTGCCTTACATGTACCATAGTGATCCCACCTTCCATGTACCATAGTGATCCCTCCTTCCTTTCCTCCATGTACCATAGTGATCCCCCATTCCTTTCTTCCATGTACCATAGTGATCCCACCTTACTGCTATCGATGTACCATAGTGATCCCTCCTTCCTTTGTTCCATGTACCATAGTGATCCCTCTTTCCTTTCTTCCATGTACCATAGTGATCCCTCCTTCCTTTCTTCCATGTACCATAGTGATCCCTCCTTCCTTTGTTTTATGTACGATAGTGATCCCTCCTTCCTTTCTTCCATGTACCATAGTGATTCCTCCTTCCTTTCTTCCATGTACTGTACCATAGTGATCCCTCCTTCCTGCCTTCCATGTACCATAGTGATCCCTCCTTCCTGCCTTCCATGTACCATAGTGATCCCTCCTTCCTGCCTTCCATGTACCATAGTGATCTCTCCTTCCTTTCTTCCATGTACCATAGTAATTACTCCCTCCAGCCTTCCATGTACCATAGTCATCCCTCCTTCCCTTCTTCCATGTGCCATAATGATCCCTCCTTCCTTTCTTCCATGTACCATAGTGATCCCTACTTCCTTTCTTCCATGTACCATAGTGATCCCTCCTTCCTGCTTTACATGTACCATAGTGATCCATTCTTCCTTTCTTCCATGTACCATAGTGATCCCACCTTCCTTTCTTCCATGTACCATAGTGATCTCTACTTCCTTTCTTTTATGTACCATAGTGATCCCTCCTTCCTTTCTTCCATGTACCATAGTGATCTCTGATTCCTTTCTTCCATGTACCATAGTGATCCCTCCTTCCTGCCTTACATGTACCTTAGTGATCCATCCTTCCTTTCTTCCATGTACCATAGTGATCCCACCTTCCATGTACCATAGTGACCCCTTCTTCATTTCTTCCATGTACCATAGTAATCCCTCCTTCCTTTCTTCCATGTACCATAGTGATCCCACCTTCCTGCCTTCCATGTACCATAGTGATCCTCCTTCCCTTGTTCCATGTACCATCGTGATCCCTCCTTCCTTTCTTATATGTACCATAGTGATCCCTCCTTCCTTGCTTCCATGTACCATAGTGATCCCTCCTTCCTTTCTTCCATGTACCATAGTGATCACACCTTCCTGCCTTACATGTACCATAGTGATCCCTCCTTCCTTGCTTCCATGTACCATAGTGATCCCTCCTTCCTTTCTTCCATGTACGATAGTGATCACACCTTCCTGCCTTACATGTACCATAGTGATCCCTCCTTCCTTTCTTGCATGTACCATAGTGATCTCTCCTTCCTTTCTTTTATGTACCATAGTGATCCCTCCTTCCTTTCTTCCATGTACCATAGTGATTCCTCCTTCCTTTCTTCCATGTACCATAGTGATCCCTCCTTCCTGCCTTCCATGTACCATAGTGACCCCTCCTTCCTGCCTTCCATGTACCATAGTGATCCCTCCTTCCTTTCTTCCATGTACCATAGTGATCCCTCCTTCCCTTGTTCCATGTACCATAGTGATCCCTCCTTCCTTTCTTCCATGTACCATAGTGATCCCTCCTTCCTTCCCCCATGTACCATAGTTATCCCTACTTCCTGCCTTACATGTACCATAGTGATCCCTCCTTCCTTTCTTCCATGTACCATAGTTATCCCTCCTTCCTTTCTTCCATGTACCATAGTGATACCTCCTTCCTTTCTTCCATGTACCATAGTGGTCTCTCCTTCCTTTCTTCAATGTACCATAGTGATCCCTCCTTCCTGCCTTACATGTACCTTAGTGATCCCTCCTTCCTTTCTTCCATGCACCATAGTGATCCCACCTTCCATGTACCATAGTGATCCCTCCTTCATTTCTTCCATGTACCATAGTAATCCCTCCTTCCTTTCTTCCATGTACCATAGTGATCCCACCTTCCTGCCTTCCATGTACCATAGTGATCCTCCTTCCCTTGTTCCATGTACCATCGTGATCCCTCCTTCCTTTCTTATATGTACCATAGTGATCCCTCCTTCCATGTACCATAGTGATACCTCCTTCCTTTCTTCCATGTACCATAGTGATCCCTCCTTCCTTTCTTCCATGTACCATAATGATCCCTCCTTCCTGCCTTACATGTACCATAGTGATCCCTCCTTCCTTTCTTCCATGTGCCATAGTGATCCCACCTTCCATGTACCATAGTGATCCCTCCTTCCTTTCCTCCATGTACCATAGTGATCCCCCCTTCCTTTCTTCCATGTACCATAGTGATCCCACCTTACTGCTATCGATGTACCATAGTGATCCCTCCTTCCCTTGTTCCATGTACCATAGTGATCCCTCTTTCCTTTCTTCCATGTACCATAGTGATCCCTCCTTCCTTTCTTCCATGTACCATAGTGATCCCTCCTTCCTTTGTTTTATGTACGATAGTGATCCCTCCTTCCTTTCTTCCATGTACCATAGTGATTCCTCCTTCCTTTCTTCCATGTACTGTACCATAGTGATCCCTCCTTCCTGCCTTCCATGTACCATAGTGATCCCTCCTTCCTGCCTTCCATGTACCATAGTGATCCCTCCTTCCTGCCTTCCATGTACCATAGTGATCTCTCCTTCCTTTCTTCCATGTACCATAGTAATTTCTCCCTCCAGCCTTCCATGTACCATAGTCATCCCTCCTTCCCTTCTTCCATGTGCCATAATGATCCAACCTTCCTTTCTTCCATGTACCATAGTGATCCCTACTTCCTTTCTTCCATGTACCATAGTGATCCCTCCTTCCTGCTTTACATGTACCATAGTGATCCATTCTTCCTTTCTTCCATGTACCATAGTGATCCCTCCTTCCTTTCTTCCATGTACCATAGTGATCTCTACTTCCTTTCTTTTATGTACCATAGTGATCCCTCCTTCCTTTCTTCCATGTACCATAGTGATCTCTGATTCCTTTCTTCCATGTACCATAGTGATCCCTCCTTCCTGCCTTACATGTACCTTAGTGATCCATCCTTCCTTTCTTCCATGTACCATAGTGATCCCACCTTCCATGTACCATAGTGACCCCTTCTTCATTTCTTCCATGTACCATAGTAATCCCTCCTTCCTTTCTTCCATGTACCATAGTGATCCCACCTTCCTGCCTTCCATGTACCATAGTGATCCTCCTTCCCTTGTTCCATGTACCATCGTGATCCCTCCTTCCTTTCTTATATGTACCATAGTGATCCCTCCTTCCTTTCTTCCATGTACCATAGTGATCCCTCCTTCCTTTCTTCCATGTACCATAGTGATCCCTCCTTCCTGTCTTCCATGTACCATAGTGATCCCTCCTTCTTGCCTTCCATGTACCATAGTTATCCCTCCTTCCTGCCTTACATGTACCATAGTGATCCCTCCTTCCTTTCTTCCATGTACCATAGTTATCCCTTCTTCCTTTCTTCCATGTACCATAGTGATACCTCCTTCCTTTCTTCCATGTACCATAGTGATCCCTCCTTCCTTTCTTCCATGTACCATAATGATCCCTCCTTCCTGCCTTACATGTACCATAGTGATCCCTCCTTCCTTTCTTCCATGTGCCATAGTGATCCCACCTTCCATGTACCATAGTGATCCCTCCTTCCTTTCTTCCATGTACCATAGTGATCCCCCCTTCCTTTCTTCCATGTACCATAGTGATCCCACCTTACTGCTTTCGATGTACCATAGTGATCCCTCCTTCCCTTGTTCCATGTACCATAGTGATCCCTCTTTCCTTTCTTCCATGTACCATAGTGATCCCTCCTTCCTTTCTTCCATGTACCATAGTGATCCCTCCTTCCTTTGTTTTATGTACGATAGTGATCCCTCCTTCCTTTCTTCCATGTACCATAGTGATTCCTCCTTCCTTTCTTCCATGTACCGTACCATAGTGATCCCTCCTTCCTGCCTTCCATGTACCATAGTGATCCCTCCTTCCTGCCTTCCATGTACCATAGTGATCCCTCCTTCCTGCCTTCCATGTACCATAGTGATCCCTCCTTCCTTTCTTCCATGTACCATAGTAATTTCTCCCTCCAGCCTTCCATGTACCATAGTCATCCCTCCTTCCCTTCTTCCATGTGCCATAATGATCCCTCCTTCATTTCTTCCATGTACCATAGTGATCCCTACTTCCTTTCTTCCATGTACCATAGTGATCCTTCCTTCCTGCTTTACATGTACCATAGTGATCCATTCTTCCTTTCTTCCATGTACCATAGTGATCCCTCCTTCCTTTCTTCCATGTACCATAGTGATCCCACCTTCCTGCCTTACATGTACCATAGTGATCCCTCCTTCCTTTCTTCCATGTACCATAGTTATCCCTACGTTATTTCTTCCATGTACCATAGTGATACCTCCTTCCTTTCTTCCATGTACCATAGTGATCCCTCCTTCCTTTCTTCCATGTACGATAGTGATCCCTCCTTCCTGCCTTACATGTACCATAGCAATCCCTCCTTCCTTTCTTCCATGTACCATAGTGATTCCTCCTTCCTTTCTTCCATGTACCATAGTGATCCCTCCTTCCTGCCTTCCATGTACGATAGTGATCACACCTTCCTGCCTTACATGTACCATAGTGATCCCTCCTTCCTTTCTTGCATGTACCATAGTGATCTCTCCTTCCTTTCTTTTATGTACCATAGTGATCCCTCCTTCCTTTCTTCCATGTACCATAGTGATTCCTCCTTCCTTTCTTCCATGTACCATAGTGATCCCTCCTTCCTGCCTTCCATGTACCATAGTGACCCCTCCTTCCTGCCTTCCATGTACCATAGTGATCCCTCCTTCCTTTCTTCCATGTACCATAGTGATCCCTCCTTCCCTTGTTCCATGTACCATAGTGATCCCTCCTTCCTTTCTTCCATGTACCATAGTGATCCCTCCTTCCTTTCCCCCATGTACCATAGTTATCCCTACTTCCTGCCTTACATGTACCATAGTGATCCCTCCTTCCTTTCTTCCATGTACCATAGTTATCCCTCCTTCCTTTCTTCCATGTACCATAGTGATACCTCCTTCCTTTCTTCCATGTACCATAGTGATCTCTCCTTCCTTTCTTCAATGTACCATAGTGATCCCTCCTTCCTGCCTTACATGTACCTTAGTGATCCCTCCTTCCTTTCTTCCATGTACCATAGTGATCCCACCTTCCATGTACCATAGTGATCCCTCCTTCATTTCTTCCATGTACCATAGTAATCCCTCCTTCCTTTCTTCCATGTACCATAGTGATCCCACCTTCCTGCCTTCCATGTACCATAGTGATCCTCCTTCCCTTGTTCCATGTACCATCGTGATCCCTCCTTCCTTTCTTCTATGTACCATAGTGACCCTTCCTTCCTTTCTTCCATGTACCATAGTGATACCTCCTTCCTTTCTTCCATGTACCATAGTGATCCCTCCTTCCTTTCTTCCATGTACCATAATGATCCCTCCTTCCTGCCTTACATGTACCATAGTGATCCCACCTTCCATGTACCATAGTGATCCCTCCTTCCTTTCCTCCATGTACCATAGTGATCCCCCATTCCTTTCTTCCATGTACCATAGTGATCCCACCTTACTGCTATCGATGTACCATAGTGATCCCTCCTTCCTTTTTTCCATGTACCATAGTGATCCCTCTTTCCTTTCTTCAATGTACCATAGTGATCCCTCCTTCCTGCCTTACATGTACCTTAGTGATCCCTCCTTCCTTTCTTCCATGCACCATAGTGATCCCACCTTCCATGTACCATAGTGATCCCTCCTTCATTTCTTCCATGTACCATAGTAATCCCTCCTTCCTTTCTTCCATGTACCATAGTGATCCCACCTTCCTGCCTTCCATGTACCATAGTGATCCTCCTTCCCTTGTTCCATGTACCATCGTGATCCCTCCTTCCTTTCTTATATGTACCATAGTGATCCCTCCTTCCATGTACCATAGTGATACCTCCTTCCTTTCTTCCATGTACCATAGTGATCCCTCCTTCCTTTCTTCCATGTACCATAATGATCCCTCCTTCCTGCCTTACATGTACCATAGTGATCCCTCCTTCCTTTCTTCCATGTGCCATAGTGATCCCACCTTCCATGTACCATAGTGATCCCTCCTTCCTTTCCTCCATGTACCATAGTGATCCCCCCTTCCTTTCTTCCATGTACCATAGTGATCCCACCTTACTGCTATCGATGTACCATAGTGATCCCTCCTTCCCTTGTTCCATGTACCATAGTGATCCCTCTTTCCTTTCTTCCATGTACCATAGTGATCCCTCCTTCCTTTCTTCCATGTACCATAGTGATCCCTCCTTCCTTTGTTTTATGTACGATAGTGATCCCTCCTTCCTTTCTTCCATGTACCATAGTGATTCCTCCTTCCTTTCTTCCATGTACTGTACCATAGTGATCCCTCCTTCCTGCCTTCCATGTACCATAGTGATCCCTCCTTCCTGCCTTCCATGTACCATAGTGATCCCTCCTTCCTGCCTTCCATGTACCATAGTGATCTCTCCTTCCTTTCTTCCATGTACCATAGTAATTTCTCCCTCCAGCCTTCCATGTACCATAGTCATCCCTCCTTCCCTTCTTCCATGTGCCATAATGATCCAACCTTCCTTTCTTCCATGTACCATAGTGATCCCTACTTCCTTTCTTCCATGTACCATAGTGATCCCTCCTTCCTGCTTTACATGTACCATAGTGATCCATTCTTCCTTTCTTCCATGTACCATAGTGATCCCTCCTTCCTTTCTTCCATGTACCATAGTGATCTCTACTTCCTTTCTTTTATGTACCATAGTGATCCCTCCTTCCTTTCTTCCATGTACCATAGTGATCTCTGATTCCTTTCTTCCATGTACCATAGTGATCCCTCCTTCCTGCCTTACATGTACCTTAGTGATCCATCCTTCCTTTCTTCCATGTACCATAGTGATCCCACCTTCCATGTACCATAGTGACCCCTTCTTCATTTCTTCCATGTACCATAGTAATCCCTCCTTCCTTTCTTCCATGTACCATAGTGATCCCACCTTCCTGCCTTCCATGTACCATAGTGATCCTCCTTCCCTTGTTCCATGTACCATCGTGATCCCTCCTTCCTTTCTTATATGTACCATAGTGATCCCTCCTTCCTTTCTTCCATGTACCATAGTGATCCCTCCTTCCTTTCTTCCATGTACCATAGTGATCCCTCCTTCCTGTCTTCCATGTACCATAGTGATCCCTCCTTCTTGCCTTCCATGTACCATAGTTATCCCTCCTTCCTGCCTTACATGTACCATAGTGATCCCTCCTTCCTTTCTTCCATGTACCATAGTTATCCCTTCTTCCTTTCTTCCATGTACCATAGTGATACCTCCTTCCTTTCTTCCATGTACCATAGTGATCCCTCCTTCCTTTCTTCCATGTACCATAATGATCCCTCCTTCCTGCCTTACATGTACCATAGTGATCCCTCCTTCCTTTCTTCCATGTGCCATAGTGATCCCACCTTCCATGTACCATAGTGATCCCTCCTTCCTTTCTTCCATGTACCATAGTGATCCCCCCTTCCTTTCTTCCATGTACCATAGTGATCCCACCTTACTGCTTTCGATGTACCATAGTGATCCCTCCTTCCCTTGTTCCATGTACCATAGTGATCCCTCTTTCCTTTCTTCCATGTACCATAGTGATCCCTCCTTCCTTTCTTCCATGTACCATAGTGATCCCTCCTTCCTTTGTTTTATGTACGATAGTGATCCCTCCTTCCTTTCTTCCATGTACCATAGTGATTCCTCCTTCCTTTCTTCCATGTACCGTACCATAGTGATCCCTCCTTCCTGCCTTCCATGTACCATAGTGATCCCTCCTTCCTGCCTTCCATGTACCATAGTGATCCCTCCTTCCTGCCTTCCATGTACCATAGTGATCCCTCCTTCCTTTCTTCCATGTACCATAGTAATTTCTCCCTCCAGCCTTCCATGTACCATAGTCATCCCTCCTTCCCTTCTTCCATGTGCCATAATGATCCCTCCTTCATTTCTTCCATGTACCATAGTGATCCCTACTTCCTTTCTTCCATGTACCATAGTGATCCTTCCTTCCTGCTTTACATGTACCATAGTGATCCATTCTTCCTTTCTTCCATGTACCATAGTGATCCCTCCTTCCTTTCTTCCATGTACCATAGTGATCCCACCTTCCTGCCTTACATGTACCATAGTGATCCCTCCTTCCTTTCTTCCATGTACCATAGTTATCCCTACGTTATTTCTTCCATGTACCATAGTGATACCTCCTTCCTTTCTTCCATGTACCATAGTGATCCCTCCTTCCTTTCTTCCATGTACGATAGTGATCCCTCCTTCCTGCCTTACATGTACCATAGCAATCCCTCCTTCCTTTCTTCCATGTACCATAGTGATTCCTCCTTCCTTTCTTCCATGTACCATAGTGATCCCTCCTTCCTGCCTTCCATGTACGATAGTGATCACACCTTCCTGCCTTACATGTACCATAGTGATCCCTCCTTCCTTTCTTGCATGTACCATAGTGATCTCTCCTTCCTTTCTTTTATGTACCATAGTGATCCCTCCTTCCTTTCTTCCATGTACCATAGTGATTCCTCCTTCCTTTCTTCCATGTACCATAGTGATCCCTCCTTCCTGCCTTCCATGTACCATAGTGACCCCTCCTTCCTGCCTTCCATGTACCATAGTGATCCCTCCTTCCTTTCTTCCATGTACCATAGTGATCCCTCCTTCCCTTGTTCCATGTACCATAGTGATCCCTCCTTCCTTTCTTCCATGTACCATAGTGATCCCTCCTTCCTTTCCCCCATGTACCATAGTTATCCCTACTTCCTGCCTTACATGTACCATAGTGATCCCTCCTTCCTTTCTTCCATGTACCATAGTTATCCCTCCTTCCTTTCTTCCATGTACCATAGTGATACCTCCTTCCTTTCTTCCATGTACCATAGTGATCTCTCCTTCCTTTCTTCAATGTACCATAGTGATCCCTCCTTCCTGCCTTACATGTACCTTAGTGATCCCTCCTTCCTTTCTTCCATGTACCATAGTGATCCCACCTTCCATGTACCATAGTGATCCCTCCTTCATTTCTTCCATGTACCATAGTAATCCCTCCTTCCTTTCTTCCATGTACCATAGTGATCCCACCTTCCTGCCTTCCATGTACCATAGTGATCCTCCTTCCCTTGTTCCATGTACCATCGTGATCCCTCCTTCCTTTCTTCTATGTACCATAGTGACCCTTCCTTCCTTTCTTCCATGTACCATAGTGATACCTCCTTCCTTTCTTCCATGTACCATAGTGATCCCTCCTTCCTTTCTTCCATGTACCATAATGATCCCTCCTTCCTGCCTTACATGTACCATAGTGATCCCACCTTCCATGTACCATAGTGATCCCTCCTTCCTTTCCTCCATGTACCATAGTGATCCCCCATTCCTTTCTTCCATGTACCATAGTGATCCCACCTTACTGCTATCGATGTACCATAGTGATCCCTCCTTCCTTTTTTCCATGTACCATAGTGATCCCTCTTTCCTTTCTTCCATGTACCATAGTGATCCCTCCTTCCTTTCTTCCATGTACCATAGTGATCCCTCCTTCCTTTGTTTTATGTACGATAGTGATCCCTCCTTCCTTTCTTCCATGTACCATAGTGATTCCTCCTTCCTTTCTTCCATGTACTGTACCATAGTGATCCCTCCTTCCTGCCTTCCATTAACCATAGTGATCCCTCCTTCCTGCCTTCCATGTACCATAGTGATCCCTCCTTCCTGCCTTCCATGTACCATAGTGATCTCTCCTTCCTTTCTTCCATGTACCATAGTAATTACTCCCTCCAGCCTTCCATGTACCATAGTCATCCCTCCTTCCCTTCTTCCATGTGCCATAATGATCCCTCCTTCCTTTCTTCCATGTACCATAGTGATCCCTACTTCCTTTCTTCCATGTACCATAGTGATCCCTCCTTCCTGCTTTACATGTACCATAGTGATCCATTCTTCCTTTCTTCCATGTACCATAGTGATCCCTCCTTCCTTTCTTCCATGTACCATAGTGATCTCTACTTCCTTTCTTTTATGTACCATAGTGATCCCTCCTTCCTTTCTTCCATGTACCATAGTGATCTCTGATTCCTTTCTTCCATGTACCATAGTGATCCCTCCTTCCTGCCTTACATGTACCTTAGTGATCCATCCTTCCTTTCTTCCATGTACCATAGTGATCCCACCTTCCATGTACCATAGTGACCCCTTCTTCATTTCTTCCATGTACCATAGTAATCCCTCCTTCCTTTCTTCCATGTACCATAGTGATCCCACCTTCCTGCCTTCCATGTACCATAGTGATCCTCCTTCCCTTGTTCCATGTACCATCGTGATCCCTCCTTCCTTTCTTATATGTACCATAGTGATCCCTCCTTCCTTGCTTCCATGTACCATAGTGATCCCTCCTTCCTTTCTTCCATGTACCATAGTGATCCCTCCTTCCTGTCTTCCATGTACCATAGTGATCCCTCCTTCTTGCCTTCCATGTACCATAGTTATCCCTCCTTCCTGCCTTACATGTACCATAGTGATCCCTCCTTCCTTTCTTCCATGTACCATAGTTATCCCTTCTTCCTTTCTTCCATGTACCATAGTGATACCTCCTTCCTGCCTTACATGTACCATAGTGATCCCACCTTCCATGTACCATAGTGATCCCTCCTTCCTTTCCTCCATGTACCATAGTGATCCCCCATTCCTTTCTTCCATGTACCATAGTGATCCCACCTTCTGCTATCGATGTACCATAGTGATCCCTCCTTCCTTTGTTCCATGTACCATAGTGATCCCTCTTTCCTTTCTTCCATGTACCATAGTGATCCCTCCTTCCTTTCTTCCATGTACCATAGTGATCCCTCCTTCCTTTGTTTTATGTACGATAGTGATCCCTCCTTCCTTACTTCCATGTACCATAGTGATTCCTCCTTCCTTTCTTCCATGTACTGTACCATAGTGATCCCTCCTTCCTGCCTTCCATGTACCATAGTGATCCCTCCTTCCTGCCTTCCATGTACCATAGTGATCCCTCCTTCCTGCCTTCCATGTACCATAGTGATCTCTCCTTCCTTTCTTCCATGTACCATAGTAATTTCTCCCTCCAGCCTTCCATGTACCATGGTCATCCCTCCTTCCCTTCTTCCATGTGCCATAATGATCCCTCCTTCCTTTCTTCCATGTACCATAGTGATCCCTACTTCCTTTCTTCCATGTACCATAGTGATCCCTCCTTCCTGCTTTACATGTACCATAGTGATCCATTCTTCCTTTCTTCCATGTACCATAGTGATCCCTCCTTCCTTTCTTCCATGTACCATAGTGATCTCTACTTCCTTTCTTTTATGTACCATAGTGATCCCTCCTTCCTTTCTTCCATGTACCATAGTGATCTCTGATTCCTTTCTTCCATGTACCATAGTGATCCCTCCTTCCTGCCTTACATGTACCTTAGTGATCCATCCTTCCTTTCTTCCATGTACCATAGTGATCCCACCTTCCATGTACCATAGTGACCCCTTCTTCATTTCTTCCATGTACCATAGTAATCCCTCCTTCCTTTCTTCCATGTACCATAGTGATCCCACCTTCCTGCCTTCCATGTACCATAGTGATCCTCCTTCCCTTGTTCCATGTACCATCGTGATCCCTCCTTCCTTTCTTATATGTACCATAGTGATCCCTCCTTCCTTGCTTCCATGTACCATAGTGATCCCTCCTTCCTTTCTTCCATGTACCATAGTGATCCCTCCTTCCTGTCTTCCATGTACCATAGTGATCCCTCCTTCTTGCCTTCCATGTACCATAGTTATCCCTCCTTCCTGCCTTACATGTACCATAGTGATCCCTCCTTCCTTTCTTCCATGTACCATAGTTATCCCTTCTTCCTTTCTTCCATGTACCATAGTGATACCTCCTTCCTTTCTTCCATGTACCATAGTGATCCCTCCTTCCTTTCTTCCATGTACCATAATGATCCCTCCTTCCTGCCTTATATGTACCATAGTGATCCCTCCTTCCTTTCTTCCATGTGCCATAGTGATCCCACCTTCCATGTACCATAGTGATCCCTCCTTCCTTTCCTCCATGTACCATAGTGATCCCCCCTTCCTTTCTTCCATGTACCATAGTGATCCCACCTTACTGCTTTCGATGTACCATAGTGATCCCTCCTTCCCTTGTTCCATGTACCATAGTGATCCCTCTTTCCTTTCTTCCATGTACCATAGTGATCCCTCCTTCCTTTCTTCCATGTACCATAGTGATCCTTCCTTCCTTTGTTTTATGTACGATAGTGATCCCTCCTTCCTTTCTTCCATGTACCATAGTGATTCCTCCTTCCTTTCTTCCATGTACCGTACCATAGTGATCCCTCCTTCCTGCCTTCCATGTACCATAGTGATCCCTCCTTCCTGCCTTCCATGTACCATAGTGATCCCTCCTTCCTGCCTTCCATGTACCATAGTGATCCCTCCTTCCTTTCTTCCATGTACCATAGTAATTTCTCCCTCCAGCCTTCCATGTACCATAGTCATCCCTCCTTCCCTTCTTCCATGTGCCATAATGATCCCTCCTTCCTTTCTTCCATGTACCATAGTGATCCCTACTTCCTTTCTTCCATGTACCATAGTGATCCTTCCTTCCTGCTTTACATGTACCATAGTGATCCATTCTTCCTTTCTTCCATGTACCATAGTGATCCCTCCTTCCTTTCTTCCATGTACCATAGTGATCCCACCTTCCTGCCTTCCATGTACCATAGTGATCCTCCTTCCCTTGTTCCATGTACCATCGTGATCCCTCCTTCCTTTCTTATATGTACCATAGTGATCCCTCCTTCCTTTCTTCCATGTACCATAGTGATCCCTCCTTCCTTTCTTCCATGTACCATAGTGATCCCTCCTTCTTGCCTTCCATGTACCATAGTTATCCCTCCTTCCTGCCTTACATGTACCATAGTGATCCCTCCTTCATTTCTTCCATGTACCATAGTTATCCCTACTTCCTTTCTTCCATGTACCATAGTGATACCTCCTTCCTTTCTTCCATGTACCATAGTGATCCCTCCTTCCTTTCTTCCATGTACCATAATGATCCCTCCTTCCTGCCTTACATGTACCATAGTGATCCCTCCTTCCTTTCTTCCATGTGCCATAGTGATCCCACCTTCCATGTACCATAGTGATCCCTCCTTCCTTTCCTCCATGTACCATAGTGATCCCCCCTTCCTTTCTTCCATGTACCATAGTGATCCCACCTTACTGCTTTCGATGTACCATAGTGATCCCTCCTTCCCTTGTTCCATGTACCATAGTGATCCCTCTTTCCTTTCTTCCATGTACCATAGTGATCCCTCCTTCCTTTCTTCCATGTACCATAGTGATCCCTCCTTCCTTTGTTTTATGTACGATAGTGATCCCTCCTTCCTTTCTTCCATGTACCATACCATAGTGATCCCTCCTTCCTGCCTTCCATGTACCATAGTGATCCCTCCTTCCTGCCTTCCATATACCATAGTGATCCCTCCTTCCTGCCTTCCATGTACCATAGTGATCCCTCCTTCTTTTCTTCCATGTACCATAGTAATTTCTCCCTCCAGCCTTCCATGTACCATAGTCATCCCTCCTTCCCTTCTTCCATGTGCCATAATGATCCCTCCTTCCTTTCTTCCATGTACCATAGTGATCCCTACTTCCTTTCTTCCATGTACCATAGTGATCCTTCCTTCCTGCTTTACATGTACCATAGTGATCCATTCTTCCTTTCTTCCATGTACCATAGTGATCCCTCCTTCCTTTCTTCCATGTACCATAGTGATCCCACCTTCCTGCCTTCCATGTACCATAGTGATCCCTCCTTCCCTTGTTCCATGTACCATAGTGATCCCTCCTCCCTTTCTTCCATGTACCATAGTGATCCCTCCTTCCTGCCTTACATGTACCATAGTGATCCCTCCTTCCTTTCTTCCATGTACCATAGTTATCCCTACGTTATTTCTTCCATGTACCATAGTGATACCTCCTTCCTTTCTTCCATGTACCATAGTGATCCCTCCTTCCTGCCTTCCATGTACGATAGTGATCACACCTTCCTGCCTTACATGTACCATAGTGATCCCTCCTTCCTTTCTTGCATGTACCATAGTGATCTCTCCTTCCTTTCTTTTATGTACCATAGTGATCCCTCCTTCCTTTCTTCCATGTACCATAGTGATTCCTCCTTCCTTTCTTCCATGTACCATAGTGATCCCTCCTTCCTTTCTTCCATGTACCATAGTGATACCTCCTTCCTTTCTTCCATGTACCATAGTGATCTCTCCTTCCTTTCTTCAATGTACCATAGTGATCCCTCCTTCCTGCCTTACATGTACCTTAGTGATCCCTCCTTCCTTTCTTCCATGTACCATAGTGATCCCACCTTCCATGTACCATAGTGATCCCTCCTTCATTTCTTCCATGTACCATAGTAATCCCTCCTTCCTTTCTTCCATGTACCATAGTGATCCCACCTTCCTGCCTTCCATGTACCATAGTGATCCTCCTTCCCTTGTTCCATGTACCATCGTGATCCCTCCTTCCTTTCTTATATGTACCATAGTGATCCCTCCTTCCTTTCTTCCATGTACCATAGTGATACCTCCTTCCTTTCTTCCATGTACCATAGTGATCCCTCCTTCCTTTCTTCCATGTACCATAATGATCCCTCCTTCCTGCCTTACATGTACCATAGTGATCCCTCCTTCCTTTCTTCCATGTGCCATAGTGATCCCACCTTCCATGTACCATAGTGATCCCTCCTTCCTTTCCTCCATGTACCATAGTGATCCCCCCTTCCTTTCTTCCATGTACCATAGTGATCCCACCTTACTGCTATCGATGTACCATAGTGATCCCTCCTTCCCTTGTTCCATGTACCATAGTGATCCCTCTTTCCTTTCTTCCATGTACCATAGTGATCCCTCCTTCCTTTCTTCCATGTACCATAGTGATCCCTCCTTCCTTTGTTTTATGTACGATAGTGATCCCTCCTTCCTTTCTTCCATGTACCATAGTGATTCCTCCTTCCTTTCTTCCATGTACTGTACCATAGTGATCCCTCCTTCCTGCCTTCCATGTACCATAGTGATCCCTCCTTCCTGCCTTCCATGTACCATAGTGATCCCTCCTTCCTGCCTTCCATGTACCATAGTGATCTCTCCTTCCTTTCTTCCATGTACCATAGTAATTTCTCCCTCCAGCCTTCCATGTACCATAGTCATCCCTCCTTCCCTTCTTCCATGTGCCATAATGATCCCTCCTTCCTTTCTTCCATGTACCATAGTGATCCCTACTTCCTTTCTTCCATGTACCATAGTGATCCCTCCTTCCTGCTTTACATGTACCATAGTGATCCATTCTTCCTTTCTTCCATGTACCATAGTGATCCCTCCTTCCTTTCTTCCATGTACCATAGTGATCTCTACTTCCTTTCTTTTATGTACCATAGTGATCCCTCCTTCCTTTCTTCCATGTACCATAGTGATCTCTGATTCCTTTCTTCCATGTACCATAGTGATCCCTCCTTCCTGCCTTACATGTACCTTAGTGATCCATCCTTCCTTTCTTCCATGTACCATAGTGATCCCACCTTCCATGTACCATAGTGACCCCTTCTTCATTTCTTCCATGTACCATAGTAATCCCTCCTTCCTTTCTTCCATGTACCATAGTGATCCCACCTTCCTGCCTTCCATGTACCATAGTGATCCTCCTTCCCTTGTTCCATGTACCATCGTGATCCCTCCTTCCTTTCTTCCATGTACCATAGTTATCCCTTCTTCCTTTCTTCCATGTACCATAGTGATACCTCCTTCCTTTCTTCCATGTACCATAGTGATCCCTCCTTCCTTTCTTCCATGTACCATAATGATCCCTCCTTCCTGCCTTACATGTACCATAGTGATCCCTCCTTCCTTTCTTCCATGTGCCATAGTGATCCCACCTTCCATGTACCATAGTGATCCCTCCTTCCTTTCCTCCATGTACCATAGTGATCCCCCCTTCCTTTCTTCCATGTACCATAGTGATCCCACCTTACTGCTTTCGATGTACCATAGTGATCCCTCCTTCCCTTGTTCCATGTACCATAGTGATCCCTCTTTCCTTTCTTCCATGTACCATAGTGATCCCTCCTTCCTTTCTTCCATGTACCATAGTGATCCCTCCTTCCTTTGTTTTATGTACGATAGTGATCCCTCCTTCCTTTCTTCCATGTACCATAGTGATTCCTCCTTCCTTTCTTCCATGTACCGTACCATAGTGATCCCTCCTTCCTGCCTTCCATGTACCATAGTGATCCCTCCTTCCTGCCTTCCATGTACCATAGTGATCCCTCCTTCCTGCCTTCCATGTACCATAGTGATCCCTCCTTCCTGCCTTCCATGTACCATAGTAATTTCTCCCTCCAGCCTTCCATGTACCATAGTCATCCCTCCTTCCCTTCTTCCATGTGCCATAATGATCCCTCCTTCATTTCTTCCATGTACCATAGTGATCCCTACTTCCTTTCTTCCATGTACCATAGTGATCCTTCCTTCCTGCTTTACATGTACCATAGTGATCCATTCTTCCTTTCTTCCATGTACCATAGTGATCCCTCCTTCCTTTCTTCCATGTACCATACTGATCCCACCTTCCTGCCTTCCATGTACCATAGTGATCCCTCCTTCCCTTGTTCCATGTACCATAGTGATCCCTCCTCCCTTTCTTCCATGTACCATAGTGATCCCTCCTTCCTGCCTTACATGTACCATAGTGATCCCTCCTTCCTTTCTTCCATGTACCATAGTTATCCCTACGTTATTTCTTCCATGTACCATAGTGATACCTCCTTCCTTTCTTCCATGTACCATAGTGATCCCTCCTTCCTTTCTTCCATGTACGATAGTGATCCCTCCTTCCTGCCTTACATGTACCATAGCGATCCCTCCTTCCTTTCTTCCATGTACCATAGTGATTCCTCCTTCCTTTCTTCCATGTACCATAGTGATCCCTCCTTCCTGCCTTCCATGTACGATAGTGATCACACCTTCCTGCCTTACATGTACCATAGTGATCCCTCCTTCCTTTCTTGCATGTACCATAGTGATCTCTCCTTCCTTTCTTTTATGTACCATAGTGATCCCTCCTTCCTTTCTTCCATGTACCATAGTGATTCCTCCTTCCTTTCTTCCATGTACCATAGTGATCCCTCCTTCCTGCCTTCCATGTACCATAGTGATCCCTCCTTCCCTTGTTCCATGTACCATAGTGATCCCTCCTTCCTTTCTTCCATGTACCATAGTGATCCCTCCTTCCTTTCCCCCATGTACCATAGTTATCCCTACTTCCTGCCTTACATGTACCATAGTGATCCCTCCTTCCTTTCTTCCATGTACCATAGTTATCCCTCCTTCCTTTCTTCCATGTACCATAGTGATACCTCCTTCCTTTCTTCCATGTACCATAGTGATCTCTCCTTCCTTTCTTCAATGTACCATAGTGATCCCTCCTTCCTGCCTTACATGTACCTTAGTGATCCCTCCTTCCTTTCTTCCATGTACCATAGTGATCCCACCTTCCATGTACCATAGTGATCCCTCCTTCATTTCTTCCATGTACCATAGTAATCCCTCCTTCCTTTCTTCCATGTACCATAGTGATCCCACCTTCCTGCCTTCCATGTACCATAGTGATCCTCCTTCCCTTGTTCCATGTACCATCGTGATCCCTCTTTCCTTTCTTATATGTACCATAGTGATCCTTCCTTCCTTTCTTCCATGTACCATAGTGATACCTCCTTCCTTTCTTCCATGTACCATAGTGATCCCTCCTTCCTTTCTTCCATGTACCATAATGATCCCTCCTTCCTGCCTTACATGTACCATAGTGATCCCACCTTCCATGTACCATAGTGATCCCTCCTTCCTTTCCTCCATGTACCATAGTGATCCCCCATTCCTTTCTTCCATGTACCATAGTGATCCCACCTTACTGCTATCGATGTACCATAGTGATCCCTCCTTCCCTTGTTCCATGTACCATAGTGATCCCTCTTTCCTTTCTTCCATGTACCATAGTGATCCCTCCTTCCTTTCTTCCATGTACCATAGTGATCCCTCCTTCCTTTGTTTTATGTACGATAGTGATCCCTCCTTCCTTTCTTCCATGTACCATAGTGATTCCTCCTTCCTTTCTTCCATGTACTGTACCATAGTGATCCCTCCTTCCTGCCTTCCATGTACCATAGTGATCCCTCCTTCCTGCCTTCCATGTACCACAGTGATCCCTCCTTCCTGCCTTCCATGTACCATAGTGATCTCTCCTTCCTTTCTTCCATGTACCATAGTAATTTCTCCCTCCAGCCTTCCATGTACCATAGTCATCCCTCCTTCCCTTCTTCCATGTGCCATAATGATCCCTCCTTCCTTTCTTCCATGTACCATAGTGATCCCTACTTCCTTTCTTCCATGTACCATAGTGATCCCTCCTTCCTGCTTTACATGTACCATAGTGATCCATTCTTCCTTTCTTCCATGTACCATAGTGATCCCTCCTTCCTTTCTTCCATGTACCATAGTGATCTCTACTTCCTTTCTTTTATGTACCATAGTGATCCCTCCTTCCTTTCTTCCATGTACCATAGTGATCTCTGATTCCTTTCTTCCATGTACCATAGTGATCCCTCCTTCCTGCCTTACATGTACCCTAGTGATCCATCCTTCCTTTCTTCCATGTACCATAGTGATCCCACCTTCCATGTACCATAGTGACCCCTTCTTCATTTCTTCCATGTACCATAGTAATCCCTCCTTCCTTTCTTCCATGTACCATAGTGATCCCACCTTCCTGCCTTCCATGTACCATAGTGATCCTCCTTCCCTTGTTCCATGTACCATCGTGATCCCTCCTTCCTTTCTTATATGTACCATAGTGATCCCTCCTTCCTTGCTTCCATGTACCATAGTGATCCCTCCTTCCTTTCTTCCATGTACCATAGTGATCCCTCCTTCCTGTCTTCCATGTACCATAGTGATCCCTCCTTCTTGCCTTCCATGTACCATAGTTATCCCTCCTTCCTGCCTTACATGTACCATAGTGATCCCTCCTTCCTTTCTTCCATGTACCATAGTTATCCCTTCTTTCTTTCTTCCATGTACCATAGTGATACCTCCTTCCTTTCTTCCATGTACCATAGTGATCCCTCCTTCCTTTCTTCCATGTACCATAATGATCCCTCCTTCCTGCCTTACATGTACCATAGTGATCCCTCCTTCCTTTCTTCCATGTGCCATAGTGATCCCACCTTCCATGTACCATAGTGATCCCTCCTTCCTTTCCTCCATGTACCATAGTGATCCCCCCTTCCTTTCTTCCATGTACCATAGTGATCCCACCTTACTGCTTTCGATGTACCATAGTGATCCCTCCTTCCCTTGTTCCATGTACCATAGTGATCCCTCTTTCCTTTCTTCCATGTACCATAGTGATCCCTCCTTCCTTTCTTCCATGTACCATAGTGATCCCTCCTTCCTTTGTTTTATGTACGATAGTGATCCCTCCTTCCTTTCTTCCATGTACCATAGTGATTCCTCCTTCCTTTCTTCCATGTACCGTACCATAGTGATCCCTCCTTCCTGCCTTCCATGTACCATAGTGATCCCTCCTTCCTGCCTTCCATGTACCATAGTGATCCCTCCTTCCTGCCTTCCATGTACCATAGTGATCCCTCCTTCCTTTCTTCCATGTACCATAGTAATTTCTCCCTCCAGCCTTCCATGTACCATAGTCATCCCTCCTTCCCTTCTTCCATGTGCCATAATGATCCCTCCTTCCTTTCTTCCATGTACCATAGTGATCCCTACTTCCTTTCTTCCATGTACCATAGTGATCCTTCCTTCCTGCTTTACATGTACCATAGTGATCCATTCTTCCTTTCTTCCATGTACCATAGTGATCCCTCCTTCCTTTCTTCCATGTACCATAGTGATCCCTCCTTCCTGCCTTACATGTACCATAGTGATCCCTCCTTCCTTTCTTCCATGTACCATAGTGATCCCTCCCTCCTTTCTTCCATGTACCATAGTTATCCCTACTTCCTTTCTTCCATGTACCATAGTGATACCTCCTTCCTTTCTTCCATGTACCATAGTGATCCCACCTTACTGCTTTCGATGTACCATAGTGATCCCTCCTTCCCTTGTTCCATGTACCATAGTGATCCCTCTTTCCTTTCTTCCATGTACCATAGTGATCCCTCCTTCCTTTCTTCCATGTACCATAGTGATCCCTCCTTCCTTTGTTTTATGTACCATAGTGATCCCTCCTTCCTTTCTTCCATGTACCATAGTGATTCCTCCTAACTTTCTTCCATGTACCATAGTGATCCCTCCTTCCTGCCTTCCATGTAACATAGTGATCCCTCCTTCCTTTCTTCCATGTACCATAGTAATTTCTCCCTCCAACCTTCCATGTACCATAGTGATCCCTCCTTTCTTTCTTCCATGTACCATAGTGATCACACCTTCCTGCCTTACATGTACCATAGTGATCCCTCCTTCCTTTCTTCCATGTACCATAGTGATCCCTACTTCCCTTCTTCCATGTGCCATAGTGATCCCTTCTTCCTTTATTACATGTACCATAGTGATCCCTCCTTCCTGCCTTACATGTACCATAGTGATCCCTCCTTCCTTTCTTCCATATACCATAGTGATCCCACCTTCCTGCCTTCCATGTACCATAGTGATCCCTACTTCCCTTCTTCCATGTGCCATAGTGATCCCTTCTTCCTTTATTCCATGTACCATAGTGATCCCTCCTTCCTGCCTTCCATGTAACATAGTGATCCCTCCTTCCTTTCTTCCATGTACCATAGTAATTTCTCCCTCCAACCTTCCATGTACCATACTGATCCCTCCTTTCTTTCTTCCATGTACCATAGTGATCACACCTTCCTGCCTTACATGTACCATAGTGATCCCTCCTTCCTTTCTTCCATGTACCATAGTGATCCCTACTTCCCTCTTCCATGTGCCATAGTGATCCCTTCTTCCTTTATTCCATGTACCATAGTGATCCCTCCTTCCTGCCTTACATGTACCATAGTGATCCCTCCTTCCTTTCTTCCATATACCATAGTGATCCCACCTTCCTGCCTTCCATGTACCATAGTGATCCCTCCTTCCTTTCTTCCATATACCATAGTGATCCCTCCTTCCTTTCTTCCATGTACTATAGTGATCCCACCTTCCATGTACCATAGTGATTCCTCCTTCCTTTCTTCCATGTACCATAGTGATCCCTCCTTCCTTTCTTCCATGTACCATAGTGATCCCTCCTTCCTGCCTTCCATGTACCATAGTGATTCTTCCTTCCTTTCTTCCATGTACCATAGTGATCCATTCTTCCTGCCTTCCATGTACTATAGTGATTCTTCCTTCCATTTTTCCATGTACCATAGTGATCCCTCCTTCTTTTCTTCCATGTACCATAGTTATCCCTCCTTCCTTTCTTCCATGTACCATAGTGATACCTCCTTCCTTTCTTCCATGTACCATAGTGATCCCTCCTTCCTTTCTTCCATGTACCATAGTGATCCCTCCTTCTTTTATTCCATGTGCCATAGTGATCCCACTTTCCATGTACCATAGTGATCCCTCCTTCCTTTCTTCCATGTACCATAGTGATCCCTCTTTCCTTTCTTCCATGTACCATAGTGATCCCACCTTACTGCTTTCGATGTACCATAGTGGTCCCTCCTTCCCTTGTTCCATGTACCATAGTGATCCCTCTTTCCTTTCTTCCATGTACCATAGTGATCCCTCCTTCCTTTCTTCCATGTACCATAGTGATTCCTCCTTCCTTTGTTTTATGTACCATAGTGATCCCTCCTTCCTTTCTTCCATGTACCATAGTTATTCCTCCTTCCTTTCTTCCATGTACCATAGTGATCCCTCCTTCCTGCCTTCCATGTACCATAGTGATCCCTCCTTCCTGCCTTCCATGTACCATAGTGATCCCTCCTTCCTTTCTTCCATGTACCATAGTAATTTCTCCCTCCAGCCTTCCATGTACCATAATGATCCCTCCTTTCTTTCTTCCATGTACCATAGTGATCACACCTTCCTGCCTTACATGTACCATAGTGATCCCTCCTTCCCTTCTTCCATGTGCCATAGTGATCCCTCCTTCCTTTCTTCTATATACCATAGTGATCCCTACTTCCTTTCTGCCATGTACCATAGTGATCACTTCTTCCTTTCTTCCACGTACCATAGTGATCCCTCCTTCCTTTCTTCCATGTACCATAATGATCCCTCCTTCCTGCCTTACATGTACCATAGTGATCCCACCTTCCATGTACCATAGTGATCCCTCCTTCCTTTCCTCCATGTACCATAGTGATCCCCCATTCCTTTCTTCCATGTACCATAGTGATCCCACCTTACTGCTATCGATGTACCATAGTGATCCCTCCTTCCCTTGTTCCATGTACCATAGTGATCCCTCTTTCCTTTCTTCCATGTACCATAGTGATCCCTCCTTCCTTTCTTCCATGTACCATAGTGATCCCTCCTTCCTTTGTTTTATGTACGATAGTGATCCCTCCTTCCTTTCTTCCATGTACCATAGTGATTCCTCCTTCCTTTCTTCCATGTACTGTACCATAGTGATCCCTCCTTCCTGCCTTCCATGTACCATAGTGATCCCTCCTTCCTGCCTTCCATGTACCACAGTGATCCCTCCTTCCTGCCTTCCATGTACCATAGTGATCTCTCCTTCCTTTCTTCCATGTACCATAGTAATTTCTCCCTCCAGCCTTCCATGTACCATAGTCATCCCTCCTTCCCTTCTTCCATGTGCCATAATGATCCCTCCTTCCTTTCTTCCATGTACCATAGTGATCCCTACTTCCTTTCTTCCATGTACCATAGTGATCCCTCCTTCCTGCTTTACATGTACCATAGTGATCCATTCTTCCTTTCTTCCATGTACCATAGTGATCCCTCCTTCCTTTCTTCCATGTACCATAGTGATCTCTACTTCCTTTCTTTTATGTACCATAGTGATCCCTCCTTCCTTTCTTCCATGTACCATAGTGATCTCTGATTCCTTTCTTCCATGTACCATAGTGATCCCTCCTTCCTGCCTTACATGTACCTTAGTGATCCATCCTTCCTTTCTTCCATGTACCATAGTGATCCCACCTTCCATGTACCATAGTGACCCCTTCTTCATTTCTTCCATGTACCATAGTAATCCCTCCTTCCTTTCTTCCATGTACCATAGTGATCCCACCTTCCTGCCTTCCATGTACCATAGTGATCCTCCTTCCCTTGTTCCATGTACCATCGTGATCCCTCCTTCCTTTCTTATATGTACCATAGTGATCCCTCCTTCCTTGCTTCCATGTACCATAGTGATCCCTCCTTCCTTTCTTCCATGTACCATAGTGATCCCTCCTTCCTGTCTTCCATGTACCATAGTGATCCCTCCTTCTTGCCTTCCATGTACCATAGTTATCCCTCCTTCCTGCCTTACATGTACCATAGTGATCCCTCCTTCCTTTCTTCCATGTACCATAGTTATCCCTTCTTTCTTTCTTCCATGTACCATAGTGATACCTCCTTCCTTTCTTCCATGTACCATAGTGATCCCTCCTTCCTTTCTTCCATGTACCATAATGATCCCTCCTTCCTGCCTTACATGTACCATAGTGATCCCTCCTTCCTTTCTTCCATGTGCCATAGTGATCCCACCTTCCATGTACCATAGTGATCCCTCCTTCCTTTCCTCCATGTACCATAGTGATCCCCCCTTCCTTTCTTCCATGTACCATAGTGATCCCACCTTACTGCTTTCGATGTACCATAGTGATCCCTCCTTCCCTTGTTCCATGTACCATAGTGATCCCTCTTTCCTTTCTTCCATGTACCATAGTGATCCCTCCTTCCTTTCTTCCATGTACCATAGTGATCCCTCCTTCCTTTGTTTTATGTACGATAGTGATCCCTCCTTCCTTTCTTCCATGTACCATAGTGATTCCTCCTTCCTTTCTTCCATGTACCGTACCATAGTGATCCCTCCTTCCTGCCTTCCATGTACCATAGTGATCCCTCCTTCCTGCCTTCCATGTACCATAGTGATCCCTCCTTCCTGCCTTCCATGTACCATAGTGATCCCTCCTTCCTTTCTTCCATGTACCATAGTAATTTCTCCCTCCAGCCTTCCATGTACCATAGTCATCCCTCCTTCCCTTCTTCCATGTGCCATAATGATCCCTCCTTCCTTTCTTCCATGTACCATAGTGATCCCTACTTCCTTTCTTCCATGTACCATAGTGATCCTTCCTTCCTGCTTTACATGTACCATAGTGATCCATTCTTCCTTTCTTCCATGTACCATAGTGATCCCTCCTTCCTTTCTTCCATGTACCATAGTGATCCCTCCTTCCTGCCTTACATGTACCATAGTGATCCCTCCTTCCTTTCTTCCATGTACCATAGTGATCCCTCCCTCCTTTCTTCCATGTACCATAGTTATCCCTACTTCCTTTCTTCCATGTACCATAGTGATACCTCCTTCCTTTCTTCCATGTACCATAGTGATCCCACCTTACTGCTTTCGATGTACCATAGTGATCCCTCCTTCCCTTGTTCCATGTACCATAGTGATCCCTCTTTCCTTTCTTCCATGTACCATAGTGATCCCTCCTTCCTTTCTTCCATGTACCATAGTGATCCCTCCTTCCTTTGTTTTATGTACCATAGTGATCCCTCCTTCCTTTCTTCCATGTACCATAGTGATTCCTCCTAACTTTCTTCCATGTACCATAGTGATCCCTCCTTCCTGCCTTCCATGTAAGATAGTGATCCCTCCTTCCTTTCTTCCATGTACCATAGTAATTTCTCCCTCCAACCTTCCATGTACCATAGTGATCCCTCCTTTCTTTCTTCCATGTACCATAGTGATCACACCTTCCTGCCTTACATGTACCATAGTGATCCCTCCTTCCTTTCTTCCATGTACCATAGTGATCCCTACTTCCCTTCTTCCATGTGCCATAGTGATCCCTTCTTCCTTTATTACATGTACCATAGTGATCCCTCCTTCCTGCCTTACATGTACCATAGTGATCCCTCCTTCCTTTCTTCCATATACCATAGTGATCCCACCTTCCTGCCTTCCATGTACCATAGTGATCCCTACTTCCCTTCTTCCATGTGCCATAGTGATCCCTTCTTCCTTTATTCCATGTACCATAGTGATCCCTCCTTCCTGCCTTCCATGTAACATAGTGATCCCTCCTTCCTTTCTTCCATGTACCATAGTAATTTCTCCCTCCAACCTTCCATGTACCATACTGATCCCTCCTTTCTTTCTTCCATGTACCATAGTGATCACACCTTCCTGCCTTACATGTACCATAGTGATCCCTCCTTCCTTTCTTCCATGTACCATAGTGATCCCTACTTCCCTCTTCCATGTGCCATAGTGATCCCTTCTTCCTTTATTCCATGTACCATAGTGATCCCTCCTTCCTGCCTTACATGTACCATAGTGATCCCTCCTTCCTTTCTTCCATATACCATAGTGATCCCACCTTCCTGCCTTCCATGTACCATAGTGATCCCTCCTTCCTTTCTTCCATATACCATAGTGATCCCTCCTTCCTTTCTTCCATGTACTATAGTGATCCCACCTTCCATGTACCATAGTGATTCCTCCTTCCTTTCTTCCATGTACCATAGTGATCCCTCCTTCCTTTCTTCCATGTACCATAGTGATCCCTCCTTCCTGCCTTCCATGTACCATAGTGATTCTTCCTTCCTTTCTTCCATGTACCATAGTGATCCATTCTTCCTGCCTTCCATGTACTATAGTGATTCTTCCTTCCATTTTTCCATGTACCATAGTGATCCCTCCTTCTTTTCTTCCATGTACCATAGTTATCCCTCCTTCCTTTCTTCCATGTACCATAGTGATACCTCCTTCCTTTCTTCCATGTACCATAGTGATCCCTCCTTCCTTTCTTCCATGTACCATAGTGATCCCTCCTTCTTTTATTCCATGTGTCATAGTGATCCCACTTTCCATGTACCATAGTGATCCCTCCTTCCTTTCTTCCATGTACCATAGTGATCCCTCTTTCCTTTCTTCCATGTACCATAGTGATCCCACCTTACTGCTTTCGATGTACCATAGTGGTCCCTCCTTCCCTTGTTCCATGTACCATAGTGATCCCTCTTTCCTTTCTTCCATGTACCATAGTGATCCCTCCTTCCTTTCTTCCATGTACCATAGTGATTCCTCCTTCCTTTGTTTTATGTACCATAGTGATCCCTCCTTCCTTTCTTCCATGTACCATAGTTATTCCTCCTTCCTTTCTTCCATGTACCATAGTGATCCCTCCTTCCTGCCTTCCATGTACCATAGTGATCCCTCCTTCCTGCCTTCCATGTACCATAGTGATCCCTCCTTCCTTTCTTCCATGTACCATAGTAATTTCTCCCTCCAGCCTTCCATGTACCATAATGATCCCTCCTTTCTTTCTTCCATGTACCATAGTGATCACACCTTCCTGCCTTACATGTACCATAGTGATCCCTCCTTCCCTTCTTCCATGTGCCATAGTGATCCCTCCTTCCTTTCTTCTATATACCATAGTGATCCCTACTTCCTTTCTGCCATGTACCATAGTGATCACTTCTTCCTTTCTTCCACGTACCATAGTGATCCCTCCTTCCTGCCTTACATGTACCATAGTGATCCCTCCTTCCTTTCTTCCATGTACCATATTGATCCCACCTTCCTGCCTTCCATGTACCATAGTGATCCCTCCTTCCCTTGTTCCATGTACCATAGTGATCCCTCCTTCCTTTCTTCCATGTACCATAGTGATCCCTCCTTCCTTTCTTCCATGTACCATAGTTATCCCTCCTTCCTTTGTTTTATGTACGATAGTGATCCCTCCTTCCTTACTTCCATGTACCATAGTGATTCCTCCTTCCTTTCTTCCATGTACTGTACCATAGTGATCCCTCCTTCCTGCCTTCCATGTACCATAGTGATCCCTCCTTCCTGCCTTCCATGTACCATAGTGATCCCTCCTTCCTTTCTTCCATGTACCATAGTAATTTCTCCCTCCAGCCTTCCATGTACCATAGTCATCCCTCCTTCCCTTCTTCCATGTGCCATAATGATCCCTCCTTCCTTTCTTCCATGTACCATAGTGATCCCTACTTCCTTTCTTCCATGTACCATAGTGATCCTTCCTTCCTGCTTTACATGTACCATAGTGATCCATTCTTCCTTTCTTCCATGTACCATAGTGATCCCTCCTTCCTTTCTTCCATGTACCATAGTGATCCCTCCTTCCTGCCTTACATGTACCATAGTGATCCCTCCTTCCTTTCTTCCATGTACCATAGTGATCCCTCCTTCCTTTCTTCCATGTACCATAGTTATCCCTACTTCCTTTCTTCCATGTACCATAGTGATACCTCCTTCCTTTCTTCCATGTACCATAGTGATCCCACCTTACTGCTTTCGATGTACCATAGTGATCCCTCCTTCCCTTGTTCCATGTACCATAGTGATCCCTCTTTCCTTTCTTCCATGTACCATAGTGATCCCTCCTTCCTTTCTTCCATGTACCATAGTGATCCCTCCTTCCTTTGTTTTATGTACCATAGTGATCCCTCCTTCCTTTCTTCCATGTACCATAGTGATTCCTCCTAACTTTCTTCCATGTACCATAGTGATCCCTCCTTCCTGCCTTCCATGTAACATAGTGATCCCTCCTTCCTTTCTTCCATGTACCATAGTAATTTCTCCCTCCAACCTTCCATGTACCATAGTGATCCCTCCTTTCTTTCTTCCATGTACCATAGTGATCACACCTTCCTGCCTTACATGTACCATAGTGATCCCTCCTTCCTTTCTTCCATGTACCATAGTGATCCCTACTTCCCTTCTTCCATGTGCCATAGTGATCCCTTCTTCCTTTATTACATGTACCATAGTGATCCCTCCTTCCTGCCTTACATGTACCATAGTGATCCCTCCTTCCTTTCTTCCATATACCATAGTGATCCCACCTTCCTGCCTTCCATGTACCATAGTGATCCCTACTTCCCTTCTTCCATGTGCCATAGTGATCCCTTCTTCCTTTATTCCATGTACCATAGTGATCCCTCCTTCCTGCCTTCCATGTAACATAGTGATCCCTCCTTCCTTTCTTCCATGTACCATAGTAATTTCTCCCTCCAACCTTCCATGTACCATACTGATCCCTCCTTTCTTTCTTCCATGTACCATAGTGATCACACCTTCCTGCCTTACATGTACCATAGTGATCCCTCCTTCCTTTCTTCCATGTACCATAGTGATCCCTACTTCCCTCTTCCATGTGCCATAGTGATCCCTTCTTCCTTTATTCCATGTACCATAGTGATCCCTCCTTCCTGCCTTACATGTACCATAGTGATCCCTCCTTCCTTTCTTCCATATACCATAGTGATCCCACCTTCCTGCCTTCCATGTACCATAGTGATCCCTCCTTCCTTTCTTCCATATACCATAGTGATCCCTCCTTCCTTTCTTCCATGTACTATAGTGATCCCACCTTCCATGTACCATAGTGATTCCTCCTTCCTTTCTTCCATGTACCATAGTGATCCCTCCTTCCTTTCTTCCATGTACCATAGTGATCCCTCCTTCCTGCCTTCCATGTACCATAGTGATTCTTCCTTCCTTTCTTCCATGTACCATAGTGATCCATTCTTCCTGCCTTCCATGTACTATAGTGATTCTTCCTTCCATTTTTCCATGTACCATAGTGATCCCTCCTTCTTTTCTTCCATGTACCATAGTTATCCCTCCTTCCTTTCTTCCATGTACCATAGTGATACCTCCTTCCTTTCTTCCATGTACCATAGTGATCCCTCCTTCCTTTCTTCCATGTACCATAGTGATCCCTCCTTCTTTTATTCCATGTGCCATAGTGATCCCACTTTCCATGTACCATAGTGATCCCTCCTTCCTTTCTTCCATGTACCATAGTGATCCCTCTTTCCTTTCTTCCATGTACCATAGTGATCCCACCTTACTGCTTTCGATGTACCATAGTGGTCCCTCCTTCCCTTGTTCCATGTACCATAGTGATCCCTCTTTCCTTTCTTCCATGTACCATAGTGATCCCTCCTTCCTTTCTTCCATGTACCATAGTGATTCCTCCTTCCTTTGTTTTATGTACCATAGTGATCCCTCCTTCCTTTCTTCCATGTACCATAGTTATTCCTCCTTCCTTTCTTCCATGTACCATAGTGATCCCTCCTTCCTGCCTTCCATGTACCATAGTGATCCCTCCTTCCTGCCTTCCATGTACCATAGTGATCCCTCCTTCCTTTCTTCCATGTACCATAGTAATTTCTCCCTCCAGCCTTCCATGTACCATAATGATCCCTCCTTTCTTTCTTCCATGTACCATAGTGATCACACCTTCCTGCCTTACATGTACCATAGTGATCCCTCCTTCCCTTCTTCCATGTGCCATAGTGATCCCTCCTTCCTTTCTTCTATATACCATAGTGATCCCTACTTCCTTTCTGCCATGTACCATAGTGATCACTTCTTCCTTTCTTCCACGTACCATAGTGATCCCTCCTTCCTGCCTTACATGTACCATAGTGATCCCTCCTTCCTTTCTTCCATGTACCATATTGATCCCACCTTCCTGCCTTCCATGTACCATAGTGATCCCTCCTTCCCTTGTTCCATGTACCATAGTGATCCCTCCTTCCTTTCTTCCATGTACCATAGTGATCCCTCCTTCCTTTCTTCCATGTACCATAGTTATCCCTACTTCCTGCCTTATGTGTACCATAGTGATCCCTCCTTCCTTTCTTCCATGTACCATAGTGATACCTCCTTCCTTTCTTCCATGTACCATAGTGATCCCTCCTTCTTTCTTCCATGTACCATAGTGATCCCTTCTTCCTGCCTTACACGTACCATAGTGATCCCTCCTTCCTTTCTTCCATGTACCATAGTTATCCCTACTTCCTTTCTTCCATGTACCATAGTGATACCTCCTTCCTTTCTTCCATGTACCATAGTGATCCCTCCTTCCTGCCTTCCATGTACCATAGTGATCCCTCCTTCCTGCCTTCCATGTACCATAGTGATCCCTCCTTCCTTTCTTCCATGTACCATAGTAATTTCTCCCTCCAGCCTTCCATGTACCATAGTGATCCCTCCTTTCTTTCTTCCATGTACCATAGTGATCACACCTTCCTGCCTTACATGTACCATATTGATCCCTCCTTCCCTTCTTCCATGTGCCATAGTGATCCCTCCTTCCTTTCTTCCATATACCATAGTGATCCCTACTTCCTTTCTGCCATGTACCATAGTGATCACTTCTTCCTTTCTTCCATGTACCATAGTGATCCCTCCTTCCTGCCTTACATGTACCATAGTGATCCCTCCTTCCTTTCTTCCATGTACCATATTGATCCCACCTTCCTGCCTTCCATGTACCATAGTGATCCCTCCTTCCCTTGTTCCATGTACCATAGTGATCCCTCCTTCCTTTCTTCCATGTACCATAGTGATCCCTCCTTCCTTTCTTCCATGTACCATAGTTATCCCTACTTCCTGCCTTATGTGTACCATAGTGATCCCTCCTTCCTTTCTTCTATGTACCATAGTTATCCCTACTTCCTTTCTTCCATGTACCATAGTGATACCTCCTTCCTTTCTTCCATGTACCATAGTGATCCCTCCTTCTTTCTTCCATGTACCATAGTGATCCCTCCATCCTGCCTTACACGTACCATAGTGATCCCTCCTTACTTTCTTCCATGTGCCATAGTGATCCCACTTTCCATGTACCATAGTGATCCCTCCTTCCTTTCTTCCATGTACCATAGTTATCCCTACTTCCTTTCTTCCATGTACCATAGTGATACCTCCTTCCTTTCTTCCATGTACCATAGTGATCCCTCCTTCCTGCCTTCCATGTACCATAGTGATCCCTCCTTCCTGCCTTCCATGTAACAGTGATCCCTCCTTCCTTTCTTCCATGTACCATAGTAATTTCTCTCTCCAGCCTTCCATGTACCATAGTGATCCCTCCTTTCTTACTTCCTTGTACCATAGTGATCCCTCCTTCCTTTCTTCCATGTACCATAGTGATCCCTCCTTCCTGCCTTACATGTACCATAGTGATCCCTCCTTCCTTTCTTCCATGTGCCATAGTGACCCCTTCTTCCTTTCTTCCATGTACCATAGTGATCCCTCCTTCCTGCCTTACATGTACCATAGTGATCCCTCCTTCCTTTCTTCCATGTACCATAGTGATCCCACCTTCCATATACCATAGTGATCCCACCTTCCTGCCTTCCATGTACCATAGTGATCCCTCCTTCCCTTGTTCCATGTACCATAGTGATCCCTCCTTCCTTTCCTCCATGTACCATAGCGATCCCTCCTTCCTTTCTTTCATGTACCATAGTTATACCTCCTTCCTGCCTTACATGTACCATAGTGATCCCTCCTTCCTTTCTTCCATGTACCATAGTTATCCCTGCTTCCTTTCTTCCCTGTACCATAGTGATACCTCCTTACTTTCTTCCATGTACCATAGTGATCCCTCCTTCCTGCCTTACATGTACCATAGTGATCCCTCCTTCCTTTCTTCCATGTACCATAGTGATCCCACCTTCCATGTACCATAGTGATCCCTCCTTCCTTTCTTCCATGTACCATAGTGATCCCTCCTTCCTATCTTCCATGTACCATAGTGATCCCTCCTTCCTGCCTTCCATGTACCATAGTGATTCTTCCTTCCTTTTTCCATGTACCATAGTGATCCCTCCTTCCTTTCTTCCATGTACCATAGTTATCCCTACTTCCTTTCTTCCATGTACCATAGTGATACCTCCTTCCTTTCTTCCATGTATCATAGTGATCCCTCCTTGCTTTCTTCCATGTACCATAGTGATCCCTCCTTCCTGCCTTACATGTACCATAGTGATCCCTCCTTTCTTTCTTCCATGTGCCATAGTGATCCCACCTTCCATGTACCATAGTGATCCCTCCTTCCTTTCTTCTATGTACCATAGTGATCCCTCCTTCCTTTCTTCCATGTACCATAGTGATTCCACCTTACTGCTTTCGATGTACCATAGTGGTCCCTCCTTCCCTTTTCCATGTACCATAGTGATCCCTCCTTCCTTTCTTCCATGTACCATAGTGATCCCTCCTTCCTTTCTTCCATGTACCATAGTGATCCCTCCTTCCTTTGTTTTATGTACCATAGTGATCCCTCCTTCCTTTCTTCCATGTACCATAGTGATTTCTCCTTCCTTTCTACCATGTACCATAGTGATCCCTCCTTCCTGCCTTCCATGTACCATAGTGATCCCTCCTTCCTGCCTTCCATGTAAAATAGTGATCCCTCCTTCCTTTCTTCCATGTACCATAGTAATTTCTCCCTCCAGCCTTCCATGTACCATAGTGATCCCTCCTTTCTTTCTTCCATGTACCATAGTGATCACACCTTCCTGCCTTACATGTACCACAGTTATCCCTCCTTCCCTTCTTCCATGTGCCATAGTGATCCCTCCTTCCTTTCTTCCATGTACCATAGTGATCCCTACTTCCTTTCTTCCATGTACCATAGTGATCCCTCCTTCCTGCTTTACATGTACCATAGTGATCCCTTCTTCCTTTCTTCCATGTACCATAGTGATCCCTCCTTCCTGCCTTACATGTACCATAGTGATCCCTCCTTCCTTTCTTCCATATACCATAGTTATCCCTACTTCCTTTCTTCCATGTACCATAGTGATACCTCCTTACTTTCTTCCATGTACCATAGTGATCCCTCCTTCCTTTCTTCCATGTACCATAGTGATCCCTCCTTCCTGTCTTACATGTACCATAGTGATCCCTCCTTCCTTTCTTCCATGTACCATAGTGATCCCACCTTCCGTGTACCATAGTGATCCCTCCTTCCTTTCTTCCATGTACCATAGTGATCCCTCCTTCCTTTCTTCCATGTACCATAGTGATCCCTCCTTCCTTTCTTCCATGTACCATAGTTATCCTTCCTTCCTGCCTTACATGTACCATAGTGATCCCTCCTTCCTTTCTTCCATGTACCATAGTGATCCCTCCTTCCTTTCTTCCATGTACCATAGTGATCCCACCTTCCATGTACCATAGTGATCCCTCCTTCCTTTCTTCCATGTACCATAGTGATCCCTCCTTCCTTTCTTCCATGTACCATAGTGATCCCTCCTTCCTTTCTTCCATGTACCATAGTGATCCCTCCTTCCTGCCTTCCATGTACCATAGCGATTCTTCCTTCCTTTTTTCCATGTACCATAGTGATCCCACCTTCCTTTCTTCCATGTACCATAGTTATCCCTACTTCCTTTCTTCCATGTACCATAGTGATACCTCCTTCCTTTCTTCCATGTACCATAGTGATCCCTCCTTCCTTTCTTCCATGTACCATAGTGATCCCTCCTTCCTGCCTTACACGTACCATAGTGATCCCTCCTTCCTTTCTTCCATGTGCCATAGTGATCCCACCTTCCATGTACCATAGTGATCCCTCCTTCCTTTCTTCCATGTACCATAGTGATCCCTCCTTCCTTTCTTCCATGTACCATAGTGATCCCTCCTTCCTTTCTTCCATGTACCATAGTGGTCCCTCCTTTCTTTGTTTTATGTACCATAGTGATCCCTCCTTCCATGTACCATAGTTATTCCTCGTTCCTTTCTTCCATGTACCATAGTGATCCCTCCTTCCTGCCTTCCAAGTACCATAGTGATCCCTCCTTCCAGCCTTCCATGTACCATAGTGATCCCTCCTTCCTTTCTTCCATGTACCATAGTATATTCTCCCCCCAGCCTTCCATGTACCATAGTGATCCCTCCTTTCTTTCTTCCATGTACCATAGTGATCACACCTTCCTGCCTTACATGTACCATAGTGATCCCTCCTTCCCTTCTTCCATGCGCCATAGTGATCCCTCCTTCCATTCTTCCATGTACCATAGTAATCCCTCCTTCCTTTCTTTTATGTACCATAGTGATCCCTCCTTCCTTTCTTCCATGTACCATAGTGATTCCTCCTTCCTTTCTTCCATGTACCATAGTGATCCCTCCTTCCTGCCTTCCATGTACCATAGTGATCCCTCCTTCCTACCTTCCATGTACCATAGTTATCCCTCCTTCCTTCCTTACATGTACCATAGTGATCCCTCCTTCCTTTCTTCCATGTACCATAGTTATCCCTACTTCCTTTCTTCCATGTACCATAGTGATATCTCCTTCCTTTCTTCCATGTACCACAGTGATCCCTCCTTCCTTTCTTCCATGTACCAAAGTGATCCCTCCTTCCTGCCTTACATGTACCATAGTGATCCCTCCTTCCTTTCTTCCATGTACCATAGTTATCCCTACTTCCTTTCTTCCATGTACCATAGTGATACCTCCTTCCTTTCTTCCATGTACCATAGTGATCCCACCTTACTGCTTTCGATGTACCATAGTGATCCCTCCTTCCCTTGTTCCATGTACCATAGTGATCCCTCTTTCCTTTCTTCCATGTACCATAGTGATCCCTCCTTCCTTTCTTCCATGTACCATAGTGATCCCTCCTTCCTTTCTTCCATGTACCATAGTGATCCCTCCTTCCTTTGTTTTATGTACCATAGTGATCCCTCCTTCCTTTCTTCCATGTACCATAGTCATCCCTCCTTCCTTTCTTCCATGTACCATAGTTATCCTTCCTTCCTGCCTTACATGTACCATAGTGATCCCTCCTTCTTTTCTTCCATGTACCATAGTGATCCCTCCTTCCTTTCTTCCTTGTACCATAGTGATCCCACCTTCCATGTACCATAGTTATCCCTACTTCCTTTCTTCAATGTACCATAGTGATACCTCCTTCCTTTCTTCCATGTACCATAGTGATCCCTCCTTCCTTTCTTCCATGTACCATAGTGATCCCTCCGTCCTGCCTTACACGTACCATAGTGATCCCTCCTTCCTTTCTTCCATGTGCCATAGTGATCCCACCTTCCATGTACCATAGTGATCCCTCCTTCCTTTCTTCCATGTACCATAGTGATCCCTCCTTCCTGCCTTCCATGTACCATAGTGATCCCTACTTCCCTTCTTCCATGTGCCATAGTGATCCCTTCTTCCTTTATTCCATGTACCATAGTGATCCCTCCTTCCTGCCTTCCATGTAACATAGTGATCCCTCCTTCCTTTCTTCCATGTACCATAGTAATTTCTCCCTCCAACCTTCCATGTACCATAGTGATCCCTCCTTTCTTTCTTCCATGTACCATAGTGATCCCTCCTTCCTTTCTTCCTTGTACCATAGTGATCCCACCTTCCTTTCTTCCATGTACCATAGTGATCCCTCCTTCCTGCCTTACATGTACCATAGTGATCCCTCCTTCCTTTCTTCCATATACCATAGTGATCCCACCTTCCTGCCTTCCATGTACCATAGTGATCCCTACTTCCCTTCTTCCATGTGCCATAGTGATCCCTTCTTCCTTTATTCCATGTACCATAGTGATCCCTCCTTCCTGCCTTCCATGTAACATAGTGATCCCTCCTTCCTTTCTTCCATGTACCATAGTAATTTCTCCCTCCAACCTTCCATGTACCATAGTGATCCCTCCTTTCTTTCTTCCATGTACCATAGTGATCACACCTTCCTGCCTTACATGTACCATAGTGATCCCTCCTTCCTTTCTTCCATGTACCATAGTGATCCCTACTTCCCTTCTTCCATGTGCCATAGTGATCCCTTCTTCCTTTATTCCATGTACCATAGTGATCCCTCCTTCCTGCCTTACATGTACCATAGTGATCCCTCCTTCCTTTCTTCCATATACCATAGTGATCCCACCTTCCTGCCTTCCATGTACCATAGTGATCCCTCCTTCCTTTCTTCCATATACCATAGTGATCCCTCCTTCCTTTCTTCCATGTACTATAGTGATCCCACCTTCCATGTACCATAGTGATTCCTCCTTCCTTTCTTCCATGTACCATAATGATCCCTCCTTCCTTTCTTCCATGTACCATAGTGATCCCTCCTTCCTGCCTTCCATGTACCATAGTGATGCTTCCTTCCTTTCTTCCATGTACCATAGTGATCCATTCTTCCTGCCTTCCATGTACTATAGTGATTCTTCCTTCCATTTTTCCATATACCATAGTGATCCCTCCTTCTTTTCTTCCATGTACCATAGTTATCCCTACTTCCTTTCTTCCATGTACCATAGTGATACCTCCTTCCTTTCTTCCATGTACCATAGTGATCCCTCCTTCCTTTCTTCCATGTACCATAGTGATCCCTCCTTCTTTTATTCCATGTGCCATAGTGATCCCACTTTCCATGTACCATAGTGATCCCTCCTTCCTTTCTTCCATGTACCATAGTGATCCCTCTTTCCTTTCTTCCATGTACCATAGTGATCCCACCTTACTGCTTTCGATGTACCATAGTGGTCCCTCCTTCCCTTGTTCCATGTACCATAGTGATCCCTCTTTCCTTTCTTCCATGTACCATAGTGATCCCTCCTTCCTTTCTTCCATGTACCATAGTGATCCCTCCTTCCTTTCTTCCATGTACCATAGTGATCCCTCCTTCCTTTGTTTTATGTACCATAGTGATACCTCCTTCATTTCTTCCATGTACCATAGTGATCCCTCCTTCCTTTCTTCCATGTACCATAGTGATCCCTCCGTCCTGCCTTACACGTACCATAGTGATCCCTCCTTCCTTTCTTCCATGTGCCATAGTGATCCCACCTTCCATGTACCATAGTGATCCCTCCTTCCTTTCTTCCATGTACCATAGTGATCCCTCCTTCCTTTCTTCCATGTACCATAGTGATCCCACCTTACTGCTTTCGATGTACTATAGTGGTCCCTCCTTCCCTTGTTCCATGTACCATAGTGATCCCTCTTTCCTTTCTTCCATGTACCATAGTGATCCCTCCTTCCTTTCTTCCATGTACCATAGTGATCCCTCCTTCCTTTCTTCCATGTACCATAGTGGTCCCTGCTTCCTTTGTTTTATGTACCATAGTGATCCCTCCTTCCATGTACCATAGTTATTCCTCGTTCCTTTCTTCCATGTACCATAGTGATCCCTCCTTCCTGCCTTCCATGTACCATAGTGATCCCTCCTTCCTGCCTTCCATGTACCATAGTGATCCCTCCTTCCTTTCTTCCATGTACCATAATAAATTCTCCCTCCAGCCTTCCATGTACCATAGTGATCCCTCCTTTCTTTCTTCCATGTACCATAGTGATCACACCTTCCTGCCTTACATGTACCATAGTGATCCCTCCTTCCCTTCTTCCATGCGCCATAGTGATCCCTCCTTCCTTTCTTCCATGTACCATAGTGATCCCTCCTTCCTTTCTTTTATGTACCATAGTGATCCCTCCTTCCTTTCTTCCATGTACCATAGTGATTCCTCCTTCCTTTCTTCCATGTACCATAGTTATCCCTCCTTTCTTCCTTACATGTACCATAGTGATCCCTCCTTCCATTCTTCCATGTACCATAGTTATCCCTACTTCCTTTCTTCCATGTACCATAGTGATATCTCCTTCCTTTCTTCCATGTACCACAGTGATCCCTCCTTCCTTTCTTCCATGTACCATAGTGATCCCTCCTTCCTGCCTTACATGTACCATAGTGATCCCTCCTTCCTTTCTTCCATGTACCATAGTTATCCCTACTTCCTTTCTTCCATGTACCATAGTGATACCTCCTTCCTTTCTTCAATGTACCATAGTGATCCCACCTTACTGCTTTCGATGTACCATAGTGATCCCTCCTTCCCTTGTTCCATGTACCATAGTGATCCCTCTTTCCTTTCTTCCATGTACCATAGTGATCCCTCCTTCCTTTCTTCCATGTACCATAGTGATCCCTCCTTCCTTTCTTCCATGTACCATAGTGATCCCTCCTTCCTTTCTTCCATGTACCATAGTGATTCCTCCTAACTTTCTTCCATGTACCATAGTGATCCCTCCTTCCTGCCTTCCATGTACCATAGTGATCCCTCCTTCCTGCCTTCCATGTAACATAGTGATCCCTCCTTCCTTTCTTCCATGTACCATAGTAATTTCTCCCTCCAACCTTCCATGTACCATAGTGATCCCTCCTTTTTTTTCTTCCATGTACCATAGTGATCACACCTTCCTGCCTTACATGTACCATAGTGATCCCTCCTTCCTTTCTTCCATGTACCATAGTGATCCCTACTTCCCTTCTTCCATGTGCCATAGTGATCCCTTCTTCCTTTATTCCATGTACCATAGTGATCCCTCCTTCCTGCCTTACATGTACCATAGTGATCCCTCCTTCCTTTCTTCCATATACCATAGTGATCCCACCTTCCTGCCTTCCATGTACCATAGTGATTCTTCCTTCCTTTCTTCCATGTACTATAGTGATCCCACCTTCCATGTACCATAGTGATCCCTCCTTCCTTTCTTCCATGTACCATAGTGATCCCTCCTTCCTTTCTTCCATGTACCATAGTTATCCCTACTTCCTTTCTTCCATGTACCATAATGATATCTCCTTCCTTTCTTCCATGTACCACAGTGATCCCTCCTTCCTTTCTTCCATGTACCATAGTGATCCCTCCTTCCTGCCTTACATGTACCATAGTGATCCCTCCTTCCTTTCTTCCATGTACCATAGTTATCCCTACTTCCTTTCTTCCATGTACCATAGTGATACCTCCTTCCTTTCTTCCATGTACCATAGTGATCCCACCTTACTGCTTTCGATGTACCATAGTGATCCCTCCTTCCCTTGTTCCATGTACCATAGTGATCCCTCTTTCCTTTCTTCCATGTACCATAGTGATCCCTCCTTCCTTTCTTCCATGTACCATAGTGATTCTTCCTTCCTTTCTTCCATGTACCATAGTGATCCATTCTTCCTGCCTTCCATGTACTATAGTGATTCTTCCTTCCTTTCTTCCATGTACCATAGTGATCCCTCCTTCCTTTCTTCCATGTGCCATAGTTATCCCTACTTCCTTTCTTCCATGTACCATAGTGATACCTCCTTCCTTTCTTCCATGTACCATAGTGATCCCTCCTTCCTTTCTTCCATGTACCATAGTGATCCCTCCTTCTTTTATTCCATGTGCCATAGTGATCCCACTTTCCATGTACCATAGTGATCCCTCCTTCCTTTCTTCCATGTACCATAGTGATCCCTCTTTCCTTTCTTCCATGTACCATAGTGATCCCACCTTACTGCTTTCGATGTACCATAGTGGTCCCTCCTTCCCTTGTTCCATGTACCATAGTGATCCCTCTTTCCTTTCTTCCATGTACCATAGTGATCCCTCCTTCCTTTCTTCCATGTACCATAGTGATCCCTCCTTCCTTTCTTCCATGTACCATAGTGATTCCTCCTTCCTTTGTTTTATGTACCATAGTGATCCCTCCTTCCTTTCTTCCATGTACCATAGTGATCCCTCCTTCCTTTCTTCCATGTACCATAGTTATCCCTACTTCCTGCCTTACGTGTTTCTTAGTGATCCCTCCTTCCTTTCTTCTATGTACCATAGTTATCCCTACTTCCTTTCTTCCATGTACCATAGTGATCCCTCCTTTCTTTCTTCCATGTACCATAGTGATCACACCTTCCTGCCTTACATGTACCACAGTGATCCCTCCTTCCTTTCTTCCATGTACCATAGTGATCCCTACTTCCTTTCTTCCATGTACCATAGTGATCCCTACTTCCTTTCTTCCATGTACCATAGTGATCCCTCCTTCCTGCTTTACATGTACCATAGTGATCCCTTCTTCCTTTCTTCCATGTACCATAGTGATCCCTCCTTCCTGCCTTACATGTACCATAGTGATCCCTCCTTCCTTTCTTCCATATACCATTGTCATCCTACCTTCCTGCCTTCCATGTACCATAGTGATCCCTCCTTCCCTTGTTCCATGTACCATAGTGATCACTCCTTCCTTTCTTCCATGTACCATAGTCATCCCTCCTTCCTTTCTTCCATGTACCATAGTTATCCTTCCTTCCTGCCTTACATGTACCATAGTTATCCCTCCTTCCTGCCTTACATGTACCATAGTGATCCCTCCTTCCTTTCTTCCATGTACCATAGTTATCCCTACTTCCTTTCTTCCATGTACCATAGTGATACCTCCTTCATTTCTTCCATGTACCATAGTGATCCCTCCTTTCTTTCTTCCATGTACCATAGTGATCCCTCCTTCCTGCCTTACATGTACCATAATGACCCCTCCTTCCTTTCTTCCATGTGCCATAGTGATCCCACCTTCCATGTACCATAGTGATCCCTCCTTCCTTTCTTCCATGTACCATAGTAATTTCTCCCTCCAGCCTTCCATGTACCATAGTGATCCCTCCTTTCTTTCTTCCATGTACCATAGTGATCACACCTTCCTGCCTTACATGTACCTTAGTGATCCCTTCTTCCATGTACCATAGTGATCCCACCTTCCGGCCTTACATGTACCATATTGATCCCTCCTTCCCTTGTTCCATGTACCATAGTGATCCCTCTTTCCTTTCTTCCATGTACCATAGTGATCCCTCCTTCCTTTCTTCCATGTACCATAGTGATCCCTCCTTCCTTTCTTCCATGTACCATAGTGATCCCTCCTTCCTTTGTTTTATGTACCATAGTGATCCCTCCTTCCTTTCTTCCATGTACCATAGTTATTCCTCCTTCCTTTCTTCCATGTACCATAGTGATCCCTCCTTCCTGCCTTTCATGTACCATAGTGATCCCTCCTTCCTGCCTTCCATGTACCATAGTGATCCCTCCTTCCTTTCTTCTATGTACCATAGTGATCCCTCCTTCATGGCTTCCATGTACCATAGTTATCCCTCCTTCCTTTCTTCCATGTACCATAGTAATTTCTCCCTCCAGCCTTCCATGTACCATAGTGATCCCTCCTTTCTTTCTTCCATGTACCATAGTGATCCCTCCTTCCTTTCTTCCATGTACCATAGTGGTCCCTGTTTCCTTTGTTTTATGTACCATAGTGATCCCTCCTTCCATGTACCATAGTTATTCCTCGTTCCTTTCTTCCATGTACCATAGTGATCCCTCCTTCCTGCCTTCCATGTACCATAGTGATCCCTCCTTCCTGCCTTCCATGTACCATAGTGATCCCTCCTTCCTTTCTTCCATGTACCATAATAAATTCTCCCTCCAGCCTTCCATGTACCATAGTGATCCCTCCTTTCTTTCTTCCATGTACCATAGTGATCCCACCTTCCATGTACCATAGTGATCCCTCCTTCCTTTCTTCCATGTACCATAGTGATCCCTCCTTCCTTTCTTCCATGTACCATAGTGATCCCTCCTTCCTATCTTCCATGTACCATAGTGATCCCTCCTTCCTGCCTTCCATGTACCATAGTGATTCTTCCTTCCTTTTTCCATGTACCATAGTGATCCCTCCTTCCTTTCTTCCATGTACCATAGTTATCCCTACTTCCTTTCTTCCATGTACCATAGTGATACCTCCTTCCTTTCTTCCATGTATCATAGTGATCCCTCCTTGCTTTCTTCCATGTACCATAGTGATCCCTCCTTCCTGCCTTACATGTACCATAGTGATCCCTCCTTTCTTTCTTCCATGTGCCATAGTGATCCCACCTTCCATGTACCATAGTGATCCCTCCTTCCTTTCTTCTATGTACCATAGTGATCCCTCCTTCCTTTCTTCCATGTACCATAGTGATTCCACCTTACTGCTTTCGATGTACCATAGTGGTCCCTCCTTCCCTTTTCCATGTACCATAGTGATCCCTCCTTCCTTTCTTCCATGTACCATAGTGATCCCTCCTTCCTTTCTTCCATGTACCATAGTGATCCCTCCTTCCTTTGTTTTATGTACCATAGTGATCCCTCCTTCCTTTCTTCCATGTACCATAGTGATTTCTCCTTCCTTTCTACCATGTACCATAGTGATCCCTCCTTCCTGCCTTCCATGTACCATAGTGATCCCTCCTTCCTGCCTTCCATGTAAAATAGTGATCCCTCCTTCCTTTCTTCCATGTACCATAGTAATTTCTCCCTCCAGCCTTCCATGTACCATAGTGATCCCTCCTTTCTTTCTTCCATGTACCATAGTGATCACACCTTCCTGCCTTACATGTACCACAGTTATCCCTCCTTCCCTTCTTCCATGTGCCATAGTGATCCCTCCTTCCTTTCTTCCATGTACCATAGTGATCCCTACTTCCTTTCTTCCATGTACCATAGTGATCCCTCCTTCCTGCTTTACATGTACCATAGTGATCCCTTCTTCCTTTCTTCCATGTACCATAGTGATCCCTCCTTCCTGCCTTACATGTACCATAGTGATCCCTCCTTCCTTTCTTCCATATACCATAGTTATCCCTACTTCCTTTCTTCCATGTACCATAGTGATACCTCCTTACTTTCTTCCATGTACCATAGTGATCCCTCCTTCCTTTCTTCCATGTACCATAGTGATCCCTCCTTCCTGTCTTACATGTACCATAGTGATCCCTCCTTCCTTTCTTCCATGTACCATAGTGATCCCACCTTCCGTGTACCATAGTGATCCCTCCTTCCTTTCTTCCATGTACCATAGTGATCCCTCCTTCCTTTCTTCCATGTACCATAGTGATCCCTCCTTCCTTTCTTCCATGTACCATAGTTATCCTTCCTTCCTGCCTTACATGTACCATAGTGATCCCTCCTTCCTTTCTTCCATGTACCATAGTGATCCCTCCTTCCTTTCTTCCATGTACCATAGTGATCCCACCTTCCATGTACCATAGTGATCCCTCCTTCCTTTCTTCCATGTACCATAGTGATCCCTCCTTCCTTTCTTCCATGTACCATAGTGATCCCTCCTTCCTTTCTTCCATGTACCATAGTGATCCCTCCTTCCTGCCTTCCATGTACCATAGCGATTCTTCCTTCCTTTTTTCCATGTACCATAGTGATCCCACCTTCCTTTCTTCCATGTACCATAGTTATCCCTACTTCCTTTCTTCCATGTACCATAGTGATACCTCCTTCCTTTCTTCCATGTACCATAGTGATCCCTCCTTCCTTTCTTCCATGTACCATAGTGATCCCTCCTTCCTGCCTTACACGTACCATAGTGATCCCTCCTTCCTTTCTTCCATGTGCCATAGTGATCCCACCTTCCATGTACCATAGTGATCCCTCCTTCCTTTCTTCCATGTACCATAGTGATCCCTCCTTCCTTTCTTCCATGTACCATAGTGATCCCTCCTTCCTTTCTTCCATGTACCATAGTGGTCCCTCCTTTCTTTGTTTTATGTACCATAGTGATCCCTCCTTCCATGTACCATAGTTATTCCTCGTTCCTTTCTTCCATGTACCATAGTGATCCCTCCTTCCTGCGTTCCATGTACCATAGTGATCCCTCCTTCCTGCCTTCCATGTACCATAGTGATCCCTCCTTCCTTTCTTCCATGTACCATAGTATATTCTCCCCCCAGCCTTCCATGTACCATAGTGATCCCTCCTTTCTTTCTTCCATGTACCATAGTGATCACACCTTCCTGCCTTACATGTACCATAGTGATCCCTCCTTCCCTTCTTCCATGCGCCATAGTGATCCCTCCTTCCATTCTTCCATGTACCATAGTAATCCCTCCTTCCTTTCTTTTATGTACCATAGTGATCCCTCCTTCCTTTCTTCCATGTACCATAGTGATTCCTCCTTCCTTTCTTCCATGTACCATAGTGATCCCTCCTTCCTGCCTTCCATGTACCATAGTGATCCCTCCTTCCTACCTTCCATGTACCATAGTTATCCCTCCTTCCTTCCTTACATGTACCATAGTGATCCCTCCTTCCTTTCTTCCATGTACCATAGTTATCCCTACTTCCTTTCTTCCATGTACCATAGTGATATCTCCTTCCTTTCTTCCATGTACCACAGTGATCCCTCCTTCCTTTCTTCCATGTACCAAAGTGATCCCTCCTTCCTGCCTTACATGTACCATAGTGATCCCTCCTTCCTTTCTTCCATGTACCATAGTTATCCCTACTTCCTTTCTTCCATGTACCATAGTGATACCTCCTTCCTTTCTTCCATGTACCATAGTGATCCCACCTTACTGCTTTCGATGTACCATAGTGATCCCTCCTTCCCTTGTTCCATGTACCATAGTGATCCCTCTTTCCTTTCTTCCATGTACCATAGTGATCCCTCCTTCCTTTCTTCCATGTACCATAGTGATCCCTCCTTCCTTTCTTCCATGTACCATAGTGATCCCTCCTTCCTTTGTTTTATGTACCATAGTGATCCCTCCTTCCTTTCTTCCATGTACCATAGTCATCCCTCCTTCCTTTCTTCCATGTACCATAGTTATCCTTCCTTCCTGCCTTACATGTACCATAGTGATCCCTCCTTCTTTTCTTCCATGTACCATAGTGATCCCTCCTTCCTTTCTTCCTTGTACCATAGTGATCCCACCTTCCATGTACCATAGTTATCCCTACTTCCTTTCTTCAATGTACCATAGTGATACCTCCTTCCTTTCTTCCATGTACCATAGTGATCCCTCCTTCCTTTCTTCCATGTACCATAGTGATCCCTCCGTCCTGCCTTACACGTACCATAGTGATCCCTCCTTCCTTTCTTCCATGTGCCATAGTGATCCCACCTTCCATGTACCATAGTGATCCCTCCTTCCTTTCTTCCATGTACCATAGTGATCCCTCCTTCCTGCCTTCCATGTACCATAGTGATCCCTACTTCCCTTCTTCCATGTGCCATAGTGATCCCTTCTTCCTTTATTCCATGTACCATAGTGATCCCTCCTTCCTGCCTTCCATGTAACATAGTGATCCCTCCTTCCTTTCTTCCATGTACCATAGTAATTTCTCCCTCCAACCTTCCATGTACCATAGTGATCCCTCCTTTCTTTCTTCCATGTACCATAGTGATCCCTCCTTCCTTTCTTCCTTGTACCATAGTGATCCCACCTTCCTTTCTTCCATGTACCATAGTGATCCCTCCTTCCTGCCTTACATGTACCATAGTGATCCCTCCTTCCTTTCTTCCATATACCATAGTGATCCCACCTTCCTGCCTTCCATGTACCATAGTGATCCCTACTTCCCTTCTTCCATGTGCCATAGTGATCCCTTCTTCCTTTATTCCATGTACCATAGTGATCCCTCCTTCCTGCCTTCCATGTAACATAGTGATCCCTCCTTCCTTTCTTCCATGTACCATAGTAATTTCTCCCTCCAACCTTCCATGTACCATAGTGATCCCTCCTTTCTTTCTTCCATGTACCATAGTGATCACACCTTCCTGCCTTACATGTACCATAGTGATCCCTCCTTCCTTTCTTCCATGTACCATATTGATCCCTACTTCCCTTCTTCCATGTGCCATAGTGATCCCTTCTTCCTTTATTCCATGTACCATAGTGATCCCTCCTTCCTGCCTTACATGTACCATAGTGATCCCTCCTTCCTTTCTTCCATATACCATAGTGATCCCACCTTCCTGCCTTCCATGTACCATAGTGATCCCTCCTTCCTTTCTTCCATATACCATAGTGATCCCTCCTTCCTTTCTTCCATGTACTATAGTGATCCCACCTTCCATGTACCATAGTGATTCCTCCTTCCTTTCTTCCATGTACCATAATGATCCCTCCTTCCTTTCTTCCATGTACCATAGTGATCCCTCCTTCCTGCCTTCCATGTACCATAGTGATGCTTCCTTCCTTTCTTCCATGTACCATAGTGATCCATTCTTCCTGCCTTCCATGTACTATAGTGATTCTTCCTTCCATTTTTCCATATACCATAGTGATCCCTCCTTCTTTTCTTCCATGTACCATAGTTATCCCTACTTCCTTTCTTCCATGTACCATAGTGATACCTCCTTCCTTTCTTCCATGTACCATAGTGATCCCTCCTTCCTTTCTTCCATGTACCATAGTGATCCCTCCTTCTTTTATTCCATGTGCCATAGTGATCCCACTTTCCATGTACCATAGTGATCCCTCCTTCCTTTCTTCCATGTACCATAGTGATCCCTCTTTCCTTTCTTCCATGTACCATAGTGATCCCACCTTACTGCTTTCGATGTACCATAGTGGTCCCTCCTTCCCTTGTTCCATGTACCATAGTGATCCCTCTTTCCTTTCTTCCATGTACCATAGTGATCCCTCCTTCCTTTCTTCCATGTACCATAGTGATCCCTCCTTCCTTTCTTCCATGTACCATAGTGATCCCTCCTTCCTTTGTTTTATGTACCATAGTGATACCTCCTTCATTTCTTCCATGTACCATAGTGATCCCTCCTTCCTTTCTTCCATGTACCATAGTGATCCCTCCGTCCTGCCTTACACGTACCATAGTGATCCCTCCTTCCTTTCTTCCATGTGCCATAGTGATCCCACCTTCCATGTACCATAGTGATCCCTCCTTCCTTTCTTCCATGTACCATAGTGATCCCTCCTTCCTTTCTTCCATGTACCATAGTGATCCCACCTTACTGCTTTCGATGTACTATAGTGGTCCCTCCTTCCCTTGTTCCATGTACCATAGTGATCCCTCTTTCCTTTCTTCCATGTACCATAGTGATCCCTCCTTCCTTTCTTCCATGTACCATAGTGATCCCTCCTTCCTTTCTTCCATGTACCATAGTGGTCCCTGCTTCCTTTGTTTTATGTACCATAGTGATCCCTCCTTCCATGTACCATAGTTATTCCTCGTTCCTTTCTTCCATGTACCATAGTGATCCCTCCTTCCTGCCTTCCATGTACCATAGTGATCCCTCCTTCCTGCCTTCCATGTACCATAGTGATCCCTCCTTCCTTTCTTCCATGTACCATAATAAATTCTCCCTCCAGCCTTCCATGTACCATAGTGATCCCTCCTTTCTTTCTTCCATGTACCATAGTGATCACACCTTCCTGCCTTACATGTACCATAGTGATCCCTCCTTCCCTTCTTCCATGCGCCATAGTGATCCCTCCTTCCTTTCTTCCATGTACCATAGTGATCCCTCCTTCCTTTCTTTTATGTACCATAGTGATCCCTCCTTCCTTTCTTCCATGTACCATAGTGATTCCTCCTTCCTTTCTTCCATGTACCATAGTTATCCCTCCTTTCTTCCTTACATGTACCATAGTGATCCCTCCTTCCATTCTTCCATGTACCATAGTTATCCCTACTTCCTTTCTTCCATGTACCATAGTGATATCTCCTTCCTTTCTTCCATGTACCACAGTGATCCCTCCTTCCTTTCTTCCATGTACCATAGTGATCCCTCCTTCCTGCCTTACATGTACCATAGTGATCCCTCCTTCCTTTCTTCCATGTACCATAGTTATCCCTACTTCCTTTCTTCCATGTACCATAGTGATACCTCCTTCCTTTCTTCCATGTACCATAGTGATCCCACCTTACTGCTTTCGATGTACCATAGTGATCCCTCCTTCCCTTGTTCCATGTACCATAGTGATCCCTCTTTCCTTTCTTCCATGTACCATAGTGATCCCTCCTTCCTTTCTTCCATGTACCATAGTGATCCCTCCTTCCTTTCTTCCATGTACCATAGTGATCCCTCCTTCCTTTGTTTTATGTACCATAGTGATCCCTCCTTCCTTTCTTCCATGTACCATAGTGATTCCTCCTAACTTTCTTCCATGTACCATAGTGATCCCTCCTTCCTGCCTTCCATGTACCATAGTGATCCCTCCTTCCTGCCTTCCATGTAACATAGTGATCCCTCCTTCCTTTCTTCCATGTACCATAGTAATTTCTCCCTCCAACCTTCCATGTACCATAGTGATCCCTCCTTTTTTTTCTTCCATGTACCATAGTGATCACACCTTCCTGCCTTACATGTACCATAGTGATCCCTCCTTCCTTTCTTCCATGTACCATAGTGATCCCTACTTCCCTTCTTCCATGTGCCATAGTGATCCCTTCTTCCTTTATTCCATGTACCATAGTGATCCCTCCTTCCTGCCTTACATGTACCATAGTGATCCCTCCTTCCTTTCTTCCATATACCATAGTGATCCCACCTTCCTGCCTTCCATGTACCATAGTGATTCTTCCTTCCTTTCTTCCATGTACTATAGTGATCCCACCTTCCATGTACCATAGTGATCCCTCCTTCCTTTCTTCCATGTACCATAGTGATCCCTCCTTCCTTTCTTCCATGTACCATAGTTATCCCTACTTCCTTTCTTCCATGTACCATAATGATATCTCCTTCCTTTCTTCCATGTACCACAGTGATCCCTCCTTCCTTTCTTCCATGTACCATAGTGATCCCTCCTTCCTGCCTTACATGTACCATAGTGATCCCTCCTTCCTTTCTTCCATGTACCATAGTTATCCCTACTTCCTTTCTTCCATGTACCATAGTGATACCTCCTTCCTTTCTTCCATGTACCATAGTGATCCCACCTTACTGCTTTCGATGTACCATAGTGATCCCTCCTTCCCTTGTTCCATGTACCATAGTGATCCCTCTTTCCTTTCTTCCATGTACCATAGTGATCCCTCCTTCCTTTCTTCCATGTACCATAGTGATTCTTCCTTCCTTTCTTCCATGTACCATAGTGATCCATTCTTCCTGCCTTCCATGTACTATAGTGATTCTTCCTTCCTTTCTTCCATGTACCATAGTGATCCCTCCTTCCTTTCTTCCATGTGCCATAGTTATCCCTACTTCCTTTCTTCCATGTACCATAGTGATACCTCCTTCCTTTCTTCCATGTACCATAGTGATCCCTCCTTCCTTTCTTCCATGTACCATAGTGATCCCTCCTTCTTTTATTCCATGTGCCATAGTGATCCCACTTTCCATGTACCATAGTGATCCCTCCTTCCTTTCTTCCATGTACCATAGTGATCCCTCTTTCCTTTCTTCCATGTACCATAGTGATCCCACCTTACTGCTTTCGATGTACCATAGTGGTCCCTCCTTCCCTTGTTCCATGTACCATAGTGATCCCTCTTTCCTTTCTTCCATGTACCATAGTGATCCCTCCTTCCTTTCTTCCATGTACCATAGTGATCCCTCCTTCCTTTCTTCCATGTACCATAGTGATTCCTCCTTCCTTTGTTTTATGTACCATAGTGATCCCTCCTTCCTTTCTTCCATGTACCATAGTGATCCCTCCTTCCTTTCTTCCATGTACCATAGTTATCCCTACTTCCTGCCTTACGTGTTTCTTAGTGATCCCTCCTTCCTTTCTTCTATGTACCATAGTTATCCCTACTTCCTTTCTTCCATGTACCATAGTGATCCCTCCTTTCTTTCTTCCATGTACCATAGTGATCACACCTTCCTGCCTTACATGTACCACAGTGATCCCTCCTTCCTTTCTTCCATGTACCATAGTGATCCCTACTTCCTTTCTTCCATGTACCATAGTGATCCCTACTTCCTTTCTTCCATGTACCATAGTGATCCCTCCTTCCTGCTTTACATGTACCATAGTGATCCCTTCTTCCTTTCTTCCATGTACCATAGTGATCCCTCCTTCCTGCCTTACATGTACCATAGTGATCCCTCCTTCCTTTCTTCCATATACCATTGTCATCCTACCTTCCTGCCTTCCATGTACCATAGTGATCCCTCCTTCCCTTGTTCCATGTACCATAGTGATCCCTCCTTCCTTTCTTCCATGTACCATAGTCATCCCTCCTTCCTTTCTTCCATGTACCATAGTTATCCTTCCTTCCTGCCTTACATGTACCATAGTTATCCCTCCTTCCTGCCTTACATGTACCATAGTGATCCCTCCTTCCTTTCTTCCATGTACCATAGTTATCCCTACTTCCTTTCTTCCATGTACCATAGTGATACCTCCTTCATTTCTTCCATGTACCATAGTGATCCCTCCTTTCTTTCTTCCATGTACCATAGTGATCCCTCCTTCCTGCCTTACATGTACCATAATGACCCCTCCTTCCTTTCTTCCATGTGCCATAGTGATCCCACCTTCCATGTACCATAGTGATCCCTCCTTCCTTTCTTCCATGTACCATAGTAATTTCTCCCTCCAGCCTTCCATGTACCATAGTGATCCCTCCTTTCTTTCTTCCATGTACCATAGTGATCACACCTTCCTGCCTTACATGTACCTTAGTGATCCCTTCTTCCATGTACCATAGTGATCCCACCTTCCGGCCTTACATGTACCATATTGATCCCTCCTTCCCTTGTTCCATGTACCATAGTGATCCCTCTTTCCTTTCTTCCATGTACCATAGTGATCCCTCCTTCCTTTCTTCCATGTACCATAGTGATCCCTCCTTCCTTTCTTCCATGTACCATAGTGATCCCTCCTTCCTTTGTTTTATGTACCATAGTGATCCCTCCTTCCTTTCTTCCATGTACCATAGTTATTCCTCCTTCCTTTCTTCCATGTACCATAGTGATCCCTCCTTCCTGCCTTTCATGTACCATAGTGATCCCTCCTTCCTGCCTTCCATGTACCATAGTGATCCCTCCTTCCTTTCTTCTATGTACCATAGTGATCCCTCCTTCCTGGCTTCCATGTACCATAGTTATCCCTCCTTCCTTTCTTCCATGTACCATAGTAATTTCTCCCTCCAGCCTTCCATGTACCATAGTGATCCCTCCTTTCTTTCTTCCATGTACCATAGTGATCCCTCCTTCCTTTCTTCCATGTACCATAGTGGTCCCTGCTTCCTTTGTTTTATGTACCATAGTGATCCCTCCTTCCATGTACCATAGTTATTCCTCGTTCCTTTCTTCCATGTACCATAGTGATCCCTCCTTCCTGCCTTCCATGTACCATAGTGATCCCTCCTTCCTGCCTTCCATGTACCATAGTGATCCCTCCTTCCTTTCTTCCATGTACCATAATAAATTCTCCCTCCAGCCTTCCATGTACCATAGTGATCCCTCCTTTCTTTCTTCCATGTACCATAGTGATCACACCTTCCTGCCTTACATGTACCATAGTGATCCCTCCTTCCCTTCTTCCATGCGCCATAGTGATCCCTCCTTCCTTTCTTCCATGTACCATAGTGATCCCTCCTTCCTTTCTTTTATGTACCATAGTGATCCCTCCTTCCTTTCTTCCATGTACCATAGTGATTCCTCCTTCCTTTCTTCCATGTACCATAGTTATCCCTCCTTTCTTCCTTACATGTACCATAGTGATCCCTCCTTCCATTCTTCCATGTACCATAGTTATCCCTACTTCCTTTCTTCCATGTACCATAGTGATATCTCCTTCCTTTCTTCCATGTACCACAGTGATCCCTCCTTCCTTTCTTCCATGTACCATAGTGATCCCTCCTTCCTGCCTTACATGTACCATAGTGATCCCTCCTTCCTTTCTTCCATGTACCATAGTTATCCCTACTTCCTTTCTTCCATGTACCATAGTGATACCTCCTTCCTTTCTTCCATGTACCATAGTGATCCCACCTTACTGCTTTCGATGTACCATAGTGATCCCTCCTTCCCTTGTTCCATGTACCATAGTGATCCCTCTTTCCTTTCTTCCATGTACCATAGTGATCCCTCCTTCCTTTCTTCCATGTACCATAGTGATCCCTCCTTCCTTTCTTCCATGTACCATAGTGATCCCTCCTTCCTTTGTTTTATGTACCATAGTGATCCCTCCTTCCTTTCTTCCATGTACCATAGTGATTCCTCCTAACTTTCTTCCATGTACCATAGTGATCCCTCCTTCCTGCCTTCCATGTACCATAGTGATCCCTCCTTCCTGCCTTCCATGTAACATAGTGATCCCTCCTTCCTTTCTTCCATGTACCATAGTAATTTCTCCCTCCAACCTTCCATGTACCATAGTGATCCCTCCTTTTTTTTCTTCCATGTACCATAGTGATCACACCTTCCTGCCTTACATGTACCATAGTGATCCCTCCTTCCTTTCTTCCATGTACCATAGTGATCCCTACTTCCCTTCTTCCATGTGCCATAGTGATCCCTTCTTCCTTTATTCCATGTACCATAGTGATCCCTCCTTCCTGCCTTACATGTACCATAGTGATCCCTCCTTCCTTTCTTCCATATACCATAGTGATCCCACCTTCCTGCCTTCCATGTACCATAGTGATTCTTCCTTCCTTTCTTCCATGTACTATAATGATCCCACCTTCCATGTACCATAGTGATCCCTCCTTCCTTTCTTCCATGTACCATAGTGATCCCTCCTTCCTTTCTTCCATGTACCATAGTTATCCCTACTTCCTTTCTTCCATGTACCATAATGATATCTCCTTCCTTTCTTCCATGTACCACAGTGATCCCTCCTTCCTTTCTTCCATGTACCATAGTGATCCCTCCTTCCTGCCTTACATGTACCATAGTGATCCCTCCTTCCTTTCTTCCATGTACCATAGTTATCCCTACTTCCTTTCTTCCATGTACCATAGTGATACCTCCTTCCTTTCTTCCATGTACCATAGTGATTCTTCCTTCCTTTCTTCCATGTACCATAGTGATCCATTCTTCCTGCCTTCCATGTACTATAGTGATTCTTCCTTCCTTTCTTCCATGTACCATAGTGATCCCTCCTTCCTTTCTTCCATGTGCCATAGTTATCCCTACTTCCTTTCTTCCATGTACCATAGTGATACCTCCTTCCTTTCTTCCATGTACCATAGTGATCCCTCCTTCCTTTCTTCCATGTACCATAGTGATCCCTCCTTCTTTTATTCCATGTGCCATAGTGATCCCACTTTCCATGTACCATAGTGATCCCTCCTTCCTTTCTTCCATGTACCATAGTGATCCCTCTTTCCTTTCTTCCATGTACCATAGTGATCCCACCTTACTGCTTTCGATGTACCATAGTGGTCCCTCCTTCCCTTGTTCCATGTACCATAGTGATCCTTCTTTCCTTTCTTCCATGTACCATAGTGATCCCTCCTTCCTTTCTTCCATGTACCATAGTGATCCCTCCTTCCTTTCTTCCATGTACCATAGTGATTCCTCCTTCCTTTGTTTTATGTACCATAGTGATCCCTCCTTCCTTTCTTCCATGTACCATAGTGATCCCTCCTTCCTTTCTTCCATGTACCATAGTTATCCCTACTTCCTGCCTTACGTGTACCTTAGTGATCCCTCCTTCCTTTCTTCTATGTACCATAGTTATCCCTACTTCCTTTCTTCCATGTACCATAGTGATCCCTCCTTTCTTTCTTCCATGTACCATAGTGATCACACCTTCCTGCCTTACATGTACCACAGTGATCCCTCCTTCCTTTCTTCCATGTACCATAGTGATCCCTACTTCCTTTCTTCCATGTACCATAGTGATCCCTCCTTCCTGCTTTACATGTACCATAGTGATCCCTTCTTCCTTTCTTCCATGTACCATAGTGATCCCTCCTTCCTGCCTTACATGTACCATAGTGATCCCTCCTTCCTTTCTTCCATATACCATTGTCATCCTACCTTCCTGCCTTCCATGTACCATAGTGATCCCTCCTTCCCTTGTTCCATGTACCATAGTGATCCCTCCTTCCTTTCTTCCATGTACCATAGTCATCCCTCCTTCCTTTCTTCCATGTACCATAGTTATCCTTCCTTCCTGCCTTACATGTACCATAGTTATCCCTCCTTCCTGCCTTACATGTACCATAGTGATCCCTCCTTCCTTTCTTCCATGTACCATAGTTATCCCTACTTCCTTTCTTCCATGTACCATAGTGATACCTCCTTCATTTCTTCCATGTACCATAGTGATCCCTCCTTTCTTTCTTCCATGTACCATAGTGATCCCTCCTTCCTGCCTTACATGTACCATAATGACCCCTCCTTCCTTTCTTCCATGTGCCATAGTGATCCCACCTTCCATGTACCATAGTGATCCCTCCTTCCTTTCTTCCATGTACCATAGTAATTTCTCCCTCCAGCCTTCCATGTACCATAGTGATCCCTCCTTTCTTTCTTCCATGTACCATAGTGATCACACCTTCCTGCCTTACATGTACCTTAGTGATCCCTTCTTCCATGTACCATAGTGATCCCACCTTCCGGCCTTACATGTACCATATTGATCCCTCCTTCCCTTGTTCCATGTACCATAGTGATCCCTCTTTCCTTTCTTCCATGTACCATAGTGATCCCTCCTTCCTTTCTTCCATGTACCATAGTGATCCCTCCTTCCTTTCTTCCATGTACCATAGTGATCCCTCCTTCCTTTGTTTTATGTACCATAGTGATCCCTCCTTCCTTTCTTCCATGTACCATAGTTATTCCTCCTTCCTTTCTTCCATGTACCATAGTGATCCCTCCTTCCTGCCTTCCATGTACCATAGTGATCCCTCCTTCCTGCCTTCCATGTACCATAGTGATCCCTCCTTCCTTTCTTCTATGTACCATAGTGATCCCTCCTTCCTGGCTTCCATGTACCATAGTTATCCCTCCTTCCTTTCTTCCATGTACCATAGCAATTTCTCCCTCCAGCCTTCCATGTACCATAGTGATCCCTCCTTTCTTTCTTCCATGTACCATAGTGATCACACCTTCCTGCCTTACATGTACCATAGTGATCCCTCCTTCCCTTCCTCCATGTGCCATAGTGATCCCTCCTTCCTTTCTTCCATGTACCATAGTGATCCCTACTTCCTTTCTTCCATGTACCATAGTGATCCCTCCTTCCTGCTTTACATGTACCATAGTGATCACTTATTCCTTTCTTCCATGTACCATAGTGATCCCTCCTTCCTGCCTTACATGTACCATAGTGATCCCTCCTTCCTTTCTTCCATGTACCATATTGATCCCACCTTCCTGCCTTCCATGTACCATAGTGATCCCTCCTTCCCTTGTTCCATGTACCATAGTGATCCCTCCTTCCTTTCTTCCATGTACCATAGTTAACTCTACTTCCTGCATTACATGTACCATAGTCATCCCTCCTTCCTTTCTTCTATGTACCATAGTTATCCCTACTTCCTTTCTTCCATGTACCATAGTGATACCTCCTTCCTTTCTTCCATGTACCATAGTGATCCCTCCTTCCTTTGTTTTATGTACCATAGTGATTCCTCCTTCCTTTCTTCCATGTACCATAGTGATCCCTCCTTCCCTTGTTCCATGTACCATAGTGATCCATCCTTCCTTTCTTCCATGTACCATAGTGATCCCTCCTTTTTTTCTTCCATGTACCGTAGTAATCCTTCCTGCCTTCCATGTGTCATAGTGATCCTTCCTGCCTTCTGTGTGCCATAGTGATTCTTCCATGTACCATTATGATCCTTCTTGCCTTCCATGTACCATAGTGATCCTTTCTTTTTGCCTTCCTTCCATATACCATAGTGTTCCCCCTTCCTTTCTTCCATATACCATAGTGTTCCCTCTTCCTTTCTTCCATATACCATAGTGATCCCTCCTTCCTGCCTTCCATGCACCATAGTGATCCCTCCTTCCTTTCTTCCATGTACCATAGTAATCCCTCCTTCCAGCCTTCCATGTACCATAGTGATCCCTCCTTTATTTCTTACATGTACCATAGTGATCCCACCTTCCATGTACCATAGTGATCCCTCCTTCCTTTCTTCCATGTACCAAAGTGATCCCTCCTTCCTTTCTTCCATGTACCATAGTGATCCCACCTTACTGCTTTCGATGTAACATAGTGATCCCTCCTTCCCTTGTTCCATGTACCATAGTGATCCCTCTTTCCTTTCTTCCATGTACCATAGTGATCCCTCCTTCCTTTCTTCCATGTGCCATAGTGATCCCACCTTCCATGTACCATAGTGATCCCTCCTTCCTTTCTTCCATGTACCATAGTGATCCCTCCTTCCTTTGTTTTATGTACCATAGTGATTCCTCCTTCCTTTCTTCCATGTACCATAGTGATTCCTCCTTCCTTTCTTCCATGTACCATAGTGATCCCTCCTTCCTGCCTTCCATGTACCATAGTGATCCCTCCTTCCTGCCTTCCATGTAACATAGTGACCCCTCCTTCCTTTCTTCCATGTACCATAGTAATTTCTCCCTCCAGCCTTCCATGTACAATAGTGATCCCTCCTTTCTTTCTTCCATGTACCATAGTGATCACACCTTCCTGCCTTACATGTACCATAGTGATCCCTCCTTCCCTTCTTCCATGTGCCATAGTGATCCCTCCTTCCTTTCTTCCATGTACCATAGTGATCCCTCCTTCCTTTCTTCCATTTACCATTGTGATCCCTCCTTCCTGCCTTCCATGTACCATGTTGATCCCTCCTTCCTGCCTTCCATGTAACATAGTGATCTCTCCTTCTTTTCTTACATGTACCATAGTAATTTCTCTCTCCAGCCTTCCATGTACCATAGTGACCCTCTTTTCTTTCTTCCATGTACCATAGTGATCACACCTTCCTGCCTTACATGTACCATAGTGATCCCTCCTTCCCTTCTTCCATGTGCCATAGTGACCCCTTCTTCCTTTCTTCCATGTACCATAGTGATCCCTCCTTCCTGCCTTACATGTACCATAGTGATCCCTCCTTCCCTTGTTCCATGTACCATAGTGATCCCTCCTTCCTTTCTTCCATGTACCATAGTGATCCCTCCTTCCTTTCTTCCATGTACCATAGTTATCCCTCCTTCCTGCCTTACATGTACCATAGTGATCCCTCCTTCCTTTCTTCCATGTACCATAGTTATCCCTACTTCCTTTCTTCCATGTACCATAGTGATACCTCCTTCCTTTCTTCCATGTACCATAGTGATCCCTCCTTCCTTTCTTCCATGTACCATAGTGGTCCCTCCTTCCTGCCTTACATGTACCATAGTGATCCCTCCTTCCTTTCTTCCATGTGCCATAGTGATCCCACCTTCCATGTACCATAGTGATCCCTCCTTCCTTTCTTCCATGTACCATAGTGATCCCTCCTTCCTTTCTTCCATGTACCATAGTGATTCCACCTTACTGCTTTCGATGTACCATAGTGGTCCCTCCTTCCCTTGTTCCATGTACCATAGTGATCCCTCTTTCCTTTCTTCCATGTACCATAGTGATCCCTCCTTCCTGCCTTCCATGTAACATAGTGATCCCTCCTTCCTTTCTTCCATGTACCATAGTAATTTCTCTCTCCAGCCTTCCATGTACCATAGTGATCCCTCCTGTCTTTCTTCCATGTACCATAGTGATCCCTCCTTCCTTTCTTCCATGTACCATAGTGATCCCTCCTTCCTGCCCTACATGTACCATAGTGATCCCTCCTTCCTTTCTTCCATGTGCCATAGTGACCCCTTCTTCCTTTCTTCCATGTACCATAGTGATCCGTCCTTCCTGCCCTACATGTACCATAGTGATCCCTCCTTCCTTTCTTCCATGTGCCATAGTGACCCCTGCTTCCTTTCTTCCATGTACCATAGTGATCCCTCCTTCCCTTCTTCCATGTGCCATAGTGATCCCTCCTTCCTTTCTTCCATGTACCATACTGATCCCTCCTTCCTTTCTTCCATGTACCATAGTGATCTCTCCTTCCTGCCCCCCATGTACCATAGTGATCCCTCCTTCCTGCCTTCCATGTACCATAGTTATCCCTCCTTCCTTCCTTACATGTACCATAGTAATCCCTCCTTCCTTTCTTCCATGTACCATAGTTATCCCTACTTCCTTTCTTCCATGTACCATAGTGATATCTCCTTCCTTTCTTCCATGTACCACAGTGATCCCTCCTTCCTTTCTTCCATGTACCATAGTGATCCCTCCTTCCTGCCTTACATGTACCATAGTGATCCCTCCTTCCTTTCTTCCATTTACCATAGTTATCCCTACTTCCTTTCTTCCATGTACCATAGTGATACCTCCTTCCTTTCTTCCATGTACCATAGTGATCCCACCTTACTGCTTTCGATGTACCATAGTGATCCCTCCTTCCCTTGTTCCATGTACCATAGTGATCCCTCTTTCCTTTCTTCCATGTACCATAGTGATCCCTCCTTCCTTTCTTCCATGTACCATAGTGATCCCTCCTTCCTTTCTTCCATGTACCATAGTGATCCCTCCTTCCTTTGTTTTATGTACCATAGTGATCCCTCCTTCCTTTCTTCCATGTACCATAGTTATTCCTCCTTCCTTTCTTCCATGTACCATAGTTATTCCTCCTTCCTTTCTTCCATGTACCATAGTGATCCCTCCTTCCTGCCTTCCATGTACCATAGTGATCCCTCCTTCCTGCCTTCCATGTACCATAGTGATCCCTCCTTCCTTTCTTCCATGTACCATAGTAATTTCTCCCTCCAGTCTTCCATGTACCATAGTGATCCCTCCTTTCTTTCTTCCATGTACCATAGTGATCACACCTTCCTGCCTTACATGTACCATAGTGATCCCTCCTTCCCTTCTTCCATGTGCCATAGTGATCACTTCTTCCTTTCTTCCACGTACCATAGTGATCCCTCCTTCCTGCCTTACATGTACCATAGTGATCCCTCCTTCCTTTCTTCCATGTACCATATTGATCCCACCTTCCTGCCTTCCATGTACCATAGTGATCCCTCCTTCCCTTGTTCGATGTACCATAGTGATCCCTCCTTCCTTTCTTCCATGTACCATAGTGATCCCTCCTTCCTTTCTTCCATGTACCATAGTTATCCCTACTTCCTGCCTTACGTGTACCTTAGTGATCCCTCCTTCCTTTCTTCTATGTACCATAGTTATCCCTACTTCCTTTCTTCCATGTACCATAGTGATACCTCCTTCCTTTCTTCCATTACCATAGTGATCCCTCCTTCCTTTCTTCCATGTACCATAGTGATCCCTCCTTCCTGCCTTACACGTACCATAGTGATCCCTCCTTTCTTTCTTCCATGTGCCATAGTGATCCCACTTTCCATGTACCATAGTGATCCCTCCTTCCTTTCTTCCATGTACCATAGTGATCCCTCTTTCCTTTCTTCCATGTACCATAGTGATCCCACCTTACTGCTTTCGATGTACCATAGTGGTCCCTCCTTCCCTTGTTCCATGTACCATAGTGATCCCTCTTTCCTTTCTTCCATGTACCATAGTGATCCCTCCTTCCTTTCTTCCATGTACCATAGTTATCCCTACTTCCTGCCTTACGTGTACCTTAGTGATCCCTCCTTCCTTTCTTCTATGTACCATAGTTATCCCTACTTCCTTTCTTCCATGTACCATAGTGATACCTCCTTCCTTTCTTCCATTACCATAGTGATCCCTCCTTCCTTTCTTCCATGTACCATAGTGATCCCTCCTTCCTGCCTTACACGTACCATAGTGATCCCTCCTTTCTTTCTTCCATGTGCCATAGTGATCCCACTTTCCATGTACCATAGTGATCCCTCTTTCCTTTCTTCCATGTACCATAGTGATCCCACCTTACTGCTTTCGATGTACCATAGTGGTCCCTCCTTCCCTTGTTCCATGTACCATAGTGATCCCTCTTTCCTTTCTTCCATGTACCATAGTGATCCCTCCTTCCTTTCTTCCATGTACCATAGTGATCCCTCCTTCCTTTCTTCCATGTACCATAGTGATTCCTCCTTCCTTTCTACCAGGTACCATAGTGATCCCTCCTTCCTGCCTTCCATGTACCATAGCGATCCCTCCTTCCTGCCTTCCATGTAACATAGTGATCCCTCCTTTCTTTCTTCTATGTACCATAGTAATTTCTCCCTCCAGCCTTCCATGTACCATAGTTATCCCTCCTTTCTTTCTTCCATGTACCATAGTGATCCCTACTTCCTTTCTTCCATGTACCATAGTGATCCCTCCTTCCTTTCTTCCATGTGCCATAGTGATCCCTACTTCCTTTCTTCCATGTACCATAGTGATCCCTCCTTCCTGCTTTACATGTACCATAGTGATCCCTTCTTCCTTTCTTCCATGTACCATAGTGATCCCTCCTTCCTGCCTTACATGTACCATAGTGATCCCTCCTTCCTGCCTTACATGTACCATAGTGATCCCTCCTTCCTTTCTTCCATATACCATTGTCATCCCACCTTCCTGCCTTCCATGTACCATAGTGATCCCTCCTTCCCTTGTTCCATGTACCATAGTGATCCCTCCTTCCTTTCTTCCATGTACCATAGTCATCCCTCCTTCCTTTCTTCCATGTACCATAGTGATCCCTCCTTCCCTTCTTCCATGTGCCATAGTGATCCCTCCTTCCTTTCTTCCATGTACCATAGTGATCCCTCCTTCCTTTCTTCCATGTACCATAGTGATCCCACCTTCCATGTACCATAGTGATCCCTCCATCCTTTCTTCCATGTACCATAGTGATCCCTCCTTCCTTTCTTCCATGTACCATAGTGATCCCTCCTTCCTGCCTTCCATGTACCATAGCGATTCTTCCTTCCTTTCTTCCATGTACCATAGTGATCCCTTCTTCCTGCCTTCCATGTACTATAGTGATTTTCCTTCCTTTTTTCCATGTACCATAGTGATCCCTCCTTCCTTTCTTCCATGTACCATAGTGATCCCACCTTCCATGTACCATAGTGATCCCTCCTTCCTTTCTTCCATGTACCATAGTGATCCCACCTTACTGCTTTCGATGTACCATAGTGGTCCCTCCTTCCCTTGTTCCATGTACCATAGTGATCCCTCTTTCCTTTCTTCCATGTACCATAGTGATCCCTCCTTTCTTTTTTACATGTACCATAGTGATCCCTCCTTCCTTTCTTTTATGTACCATAGTGATCCCTCCTTCCTTTTTTGCATGTACCATAGTGATCCCTCCTTCCTTTCTTTTATGTACCATAGTGATCCCTCCTTCCTTTCTTCCATGTACCATAGTGATTCCTCCTTCCTTTCTTCCATGTACCATAGTGATCCCTCCTTTCTTTCTTCCATGTACCATAGTGATCCCTCCTTCCTGCCTTACATGTACCATAGTTATCCCTCCTTCCTGCCTTACATGTACCATAGTGATCCCTCCTTCCTTTCTTCCATGTACCATAGTTATCCCTACTTCCTTTCTTCCATGTACCATAGTGATCCCTCCTTCCTTTCTTCCATGTACCATAGTGATTCCTCCTTCCTTTCTTCCATGTACCATAGTGATCCCTCCTTCCTGCCTTCCATGTACCATAGTGATCCTTCCTTCCTGCCTTCCATGTACCATAGTTATCCCTCCTTCCTGCCTTACATGTACCATAGTGATCCCTCCTTCCTTTCTTCCATGTACCATAGTTATCCCTACTTCCTTTCTTCCATGTACCATAGTGATACCTCCTTCCTTTCTTCCATGTACCATAGTGATCCCTCCTTTCTTTCTTCCATGTACCATAGTGATCCCTCCTTCCTGCCTTACATGTACCATAGTTATCCCTCCTTCCTGCCTTACATGTACCATAGTGATCCCTCCTCCCTTTCTTCCATGTACCATAGTTATCCCTACTTCCTTTCTTCCATGTACCATAGTGATACCTCCTTCATTTCTTCCATGTACCATAGTGATCCCTCCTTTCTTTCTTCCATGTACCATAGTGATCCCTCCTTCCTGCCTTACATGTACCATAATGACCCCTCCTTCCTTTCTTCCATGTGCCATAGTGATCCCACCTTCCATGTACCATAGTGATCCCTCCTTCCTTTCTTCCATGTACCATAGTAATTTCTCCCTCCAGCCTTCCATGTACCATAGTGATCCCTCCTTTCTTTCTTCCATGTACCATAGTGATCACACCTTCCTGCCTTACATGTACCTTAGTGATCCCTTCTTCCATGTACCATAGTGATCCCACCTTCCGGCCTTACATGTACCATATTGATCCCTCCTTCCCTTGTTCCATGTACCATAGTGATCCCTCTTTCCTTTCTTCCATGTACCATAGTGATCCCTCCTTCCTTTCTTCCATGTACCATAGTGATCCCTCCTTCCTTTCTTCCATGTACCATAGTGATCCCTCCTTCCTTTGTTTTATGTACCATAGTGATCCCTCCTTCCTTTCTTCCATGTACCATAGTTATTCCTCCTTCCTTTCTTCCATGTACCATAGTGATCCCTCCTTCCTGCCTTCCATGTACCATAGTGATCCCTCCTTCCTGCCTTCCATGTACCATAGTGATCCCTCCTTCCTGCCTTCCATGTACCATAGTTATCCCTCCTTCCTTTCTTCCATGTACCATAGTAATTTCTCCCTCCAGCCTTCCATGTACCATAGTGATCCCTCCTTTCTTTCTTCCATGTACCATAGTGATCACACCTTCCTGCCTTACATGTACCATAGTGATCCCTCCTTCCCTTCCTCCATGTGCCATAGTGATCCCTCCTTCCTTTCTTCCATGTACCATAGTGATCCCTACTTCCTTTCTTCCATGTACCATAGTGATCCCTCCTTCCTGCTTTACATGTACCATAGTGATCACTTATTCCTTTCTTCCACGTACCATAGTGATCCCTCCTTCCTGCCTTACATGTACCATAGTGATCCCTCCTTCCTTTCTTCCATGTACCATATTGATCCCACCTTCCTGCCTTCCATGTACCATAGTGATCCCTCCTTCCTTTGTTTTATGTACCATAGTGATTCCTCCTTCCTTTCTTCCATGTACCATAGTGATCCCTCCTTCCCTTGTTCCATGTACCATAGTGATCCCTCCTTCCTTTCTTCCATGTACCATAGTGATCCCTCCTTTTTTTCTTCCATGTACCATAGTAATTCTTCCTACCTTCCATGTGTCATAGTGATCCTTCCTGCCTTCTGTGTGCCATAGTGATTCTTCCATGTACCATTATGATCCTTCTTGCCTTCCATGTACCATAGTGATCCTTTCTTTTTGCCTTCCTTCCATATACCATAGTGTTCCCCCTTCCTTTCTTCCATATACCATAGTGTTCCCTCTTCCTTTCTTCCATATACCATAGTGATCCCTCCTTCCTGCCTTCCATGCACCATAGTGATCCCTCCTTCCTTTCTTCCATGTACCATAGTAATCCCTCCTTCCAGCCTTCCATGTACCATAGTGATCCCACCTTACTGCTTTCGATGTAACATAGTGATCCCTCCTTCCCTTGTTCCATGTAGAATAGTGATCCCTCTTTCCTTTCTTCCATGTACCATAGTGATCCCTCCTTCCTTTCTTCCATGTACCATAGTGATCCCTCCTTCCTTTGTTTTATGTACCATAGTGATTCCTCCTTCCTTTCTTCCATGTACCATAGTGATTCCTCCTTCCTTTCTTCCATGTACCATAGTGATTCCTCCTTCCTGCCTTCCATGTACCATAGTGATCCCTCCTTCCTGCCTTCCATGTAACATAGTGATCCCTCCTTCCTTTCTTCCATGTACCATAGTAATTTCTCCCTCCAGCCTTCCATGTACCATAGTGATCCCTCCTTTCTTTCTTCCATGTACCATAGTGATCACACCTTCCTGCCTTACATGTACCATAGTGATCCCTCCTTCCCTTCTTCCATGTGCCATAGTGATCCCTCCTTCCTTTCTTCCATGTACCATAGTGATCCCTCCTTCCTTTCTTCCATTTACCATTGTGATCCCTCCTTCCTGCCTTCCATGTACCATGTTGATCCCTCCTTCCTGCCTTCCATGTAACATAGTGATCTCTCCTTCTTTTCTTCCATGTACCATAGTAATTTCTCTCTCCAGCCTTCCATGTACCATAGTGACCCTCCTTTCTTTCTTCCATGTACCATAGTGATCACACCTTCCTGCCTTACATGTATCATAGTGATCCCTCCTTCCCTTCTTCCATGTGCCATAGTGACCCCTTCTTCCTTTCTTCCATATACCATAGTGATCCCTCCTTCCTGCCTTCCATGCACCATAGTGATCCCTCCTTCCTTTCTTCCATGTACCATAGTAATCCCTCCTTCCAGCCTTCCATGTACCATAGTGATCCCTCCTTTATTTCTTACATGTACCATAGTGATCCCACCTTCCATGTACCATAGTGATCCCTCCTTCCTTTCTTCCATGTACCAAAGTGATCCCTCCTTCCTTTCTTCCATGTACCATAGTGATCCCACCTTACTGCTTTCGATGTAACATAGTGATCCCTCCTTCCCTTGTTCCATGTACGAAAGTGATCCCTCTTTCCTTTCTTCCATGTACCATAGTGATCCCTCCTTCCTTTCTTCCATGTACCATAGTGATCCCTCCTTCCTTTCTTCCATGTACCATAGTGATCCCTCCTTCCTTTGTTTTATGTACCATAGTGATTCCTCCTTCCTTTCTTCCATGTACCATAGTGATTCCTCCTTCCTTTCTTCCATGTACCATAGTGATCCCTCCTTCCTGCCTTCCATGTACCATAGTGATCCCTCCTTCCTGCCTTCCATGTAACATAGTGATCCCTCCTTCCTTTCTTCCATGTACCATAGTAATTTCTCCCTCCAGCCTTCCATGTACCATAGTGATCCCTCCTTTCTTTCTTCCATGTACCATAGTGATCACACCTTCCTGCCTTACATGTACCATAGTGATCCCTCCTTCCCTTCTTCCATGTGCCATAGTGATCCCTCCTTCCTTTCTTCCATGTACCATAGTGATCCCTCCTTCCTTTCTTCCATTTACCATTGTGATCCCTCCTTCCTGCCTTCCATGTACCATGTTGATCCCTCCTTCCTGCCTTCCATGTAACATAGTGATCTCTCCTTCTTTTCTTCCATGTACCATAGTAATTTCTCTCTCCAGCCTTCCATGTACCATAGTGACCCTCTTTTCTTTCTTCCATGTACCATAGTGATCACACCTTCCTGCCTTACATGTACCATAGTGATCCCTCCTTCCCTTCTTCCATGTGCCATAGTGACCCCTTCTTCCTTTCTTCCATGTACCATAGTGATCCCTCCTTCCTGCCTTACATGTACCATAGTGATCCCTCCTTCCTTTCTTCCATATACCATAGTGATCCCACCTTCCTGCCTTCCATGTACCATAGTGATCCCTCCTTCCCTTGTTCCATGTACCATAGTGATCCCTCCTTCCTTTCTTCCATGTACCATAGTGATCCCTCCTTCCTTTCTTCCATGTACCATAGTTATCCCTCCTTCCTGCCTTACATGTAACATAGTGATCCCTCCTTCCTTTCTTCCATGTACCATAGTTATCCCTACTTCCTTTCTTCCATGTACCATAGTGATACCTCCTTCCTTTCTTCCATGTACCATAGTGATCCCTCCTTCCTTTCTTCCATGTACCATAGTGGTCCCTCCTTCCTGCCTTACATGTACCATAGTGATCCCTCCTTCCTTTCTTCCATGTGCCATAGTGATCCCACCTTCCATGTACCATAGTGATCCCTCCTTCCTTTCTTCCATGTACCATAGTGATTCCACCTTACTGCTTTCGATGTACCATAGTGGTCCCTCCTTCCCTTGTTCCATGTACCATAGTGATCCCTCTTTCCTTTCTTCCATGTACCATAGTGATCCCTCCTTCCTGCCTTCCATGTAACATAGTGATCCCTCCTTCCTTTCTTCCATGTACCATAGTAATTTCTCTCTCCAGCCTTCCATGTACCATAGTGATCCCTCCTGTCTTTCTTCCATGTACCATAGTGATCCCTCCTTCCTTTCTTCCATGTACCATAGTGATCCCTCCTTCCTGCCCTACATGTACCATAGTGATCCCTCCTTCCTTTCTTCCATGTGCCATAGTGACCCCTTCTTCCTTTCTTCCATGTACCATAGTGATCCGTCCTTCCTGCCCTACATGTACCATAGTGATCCCTCCTTCCTTTCTTCCATGTGCCATAGTGACCCCTGCTTCCTTTCTTCCATGTACCATAGTGATCCCTCCTTCCCTTCTTCCATGTGCCATAGTGATCCCTCCTTCCTTTCTTCCATGTGCCATAGTGATCCCTCCTTCCTTTCTTCCATGTACCATAGTGATCCCTCCTTCCTTTCTTCCATGTACCATAGTGATCACACCTTCCTGCCTTACATGTACCATAGTGATCCCTCCTTCCTTTCTTCCATGTACCATAGTAATTTCTCCCGCCAGCCTTCCATGTACCATAGTGATCCCTTCTTTCTTTCTTCCATGTACATAGTGATCACACCTTCCTGCCTTACATGTACCATAGTGATCCCCCCTTCCCTTCTTCCATGTGCCATAGTGATCCCTCCTTCCTTTCTTCCATGTACCATACTGATCCCTCCTTCCTTTCTTCCATGTACCATAGTGATCCCTCCTTCCTGCCCCCCATGTACCATAGTGATCCCTCCTTCCTGCCTTCCATGTACCATAGTTATCCCTCCTTCCTTCCTTACATGTACCATAGTGATCCCTCCTTCCTTTCTTCCATGTACCATAGTTATCCCTACTTCCTTTCTTCCATGTACCATAGTGATATCTCCTTCCTTTCTTCCATGTACCACAGTGATCCCTCCTTCCTTTCTTCCATGTACCATAGTGATCCCTCCTTCCTGCCTTACATGTACCATAGTGATCCCTCCTTCCTTTCTTCCATGTACCATAGTTATCCCTACTTCCTTTCTTCCATGTACCATAGTGATACCTCCTTCCTTTCTTCCATGTACAAAAGTGATCCCACCTTACTGCTTTCGATGTACCATAGTGATCCCTCCTTCCCTTGTTCCATGTACCATAGTGATCCCTCTTTCCTTTCTTCCATTTACCATAGTGATCCCTCCTTCCTTTCTTCCATGTACCATAGTGATCCCTCCTTCCTTTCTTCCATGTACCATAGTGATCCCTCCTTCCTTTGTTTTATGTACCATAGTGATCCCTCCTTCCTTTCTTCCATGTACCATAGTTATTCCTCCTTCCTTTCTTCCATGTACCATAGTTATTCCTCCTTCCTTTCTTCCATGTACCATAGTGATCCCTCCTTCCTGCCTTCCATGTAACATAGTGATCCCTCCTTCCTTTCTTCCATGTACCATAGTAATTTCTCCCTCCAGCCTTCCATGTACCATAGTGATCCCTCCTTTCTTTCTTCCATGTACCATAGTGATCACACCTTCCTGCCTTACATGTACCATAGTGATCCCTCCTTCCCTTCTTCCATGTGCCATAGTGATCCCTCCTTCCTTTCTTCCATGTACCATAGTGATCCCTCCTTCCTTTCTTCCATTTACCATTGTGATCCCTCCTTCCTGCCTTCCATGTACCATGTTGATCCCTCCTTCCTGCCTTCCATGTAACATAGTGATCTCTCCTTCTTTTCTTCCATGTACCATAGTAATTTCTCTCTCCAGCCTTCCATGTACCATAGTGACCCTCTTTTCTTTCTTCCATGTACCATAGTGATCACACCTTCCTGCCTTACATGTACCATAGTGATCCCTCCTTCCCTTCTTCCATGTGCCATAGTGACCCCTTCTTCCTTTCTTCCATGTACCATAGTGATCCCTCCTTCCTGCCTTACATGTACCATAGTGATCCCTCCTTCCTTTCTTCCATATACCATAGTGATCCCACCTTCCTGCCTTCCATGTACCATAGTGATCCCTCCTTCCCTTGTTCCATGTACCATAGTGATCCCTCCTTCCTTTCTTCCATGTACCATAGTGATCCCTCCTTCCTTTCTTCCATGTACCATAGTTATCCCTCCTTCCTGCCTTACATGTACCATAGTGATCCCTCCTTCCTTTCTTCCATGTACCATAGTTATCCCTACTTCCTTTCTTCCATGTACCATAGTGATACCTCCTTCCTTTCTTCCATGTACCATAGTGATCCCTCCTTCCTTTCTTCCATGTACCATAGTGGTCCCTCCTTCCTGCCTTACATGTACCATAGTGATCCCTCCTTCCTTTCTTCCATGTGCCATAGTGATCCCACCTTCCATGTACCATAGTGATCCCTCCTTCCTTTCTTCCATGTACCATAGTGATCCCTCCTTCCTTTCTTCCATGTACCATAGTGATTCCACCTTACTGCTTTCGATGTACCATAGTGGTCCCTCCTTCCCTTGTTCCATGTACCATAGTGATCCCTCTTTCCTTTCTTCCATGTACCATAGTGATCCCTCCTTCCTGCCTTCCATGTAACATAGTGATCCCTCCTTCCTTTCTTCCATGTACCATAGTAATTTCTCTCTCCAGCCTTCCATGTACCATAGTGATCCCTCCTGTCTTTCTTCCATGTGCCATAGTGATCCCTCCTTCCTTTCTTCCATGTACCATAGTGATCCCTCCTTCCTGCCCTACATGTACCATAGTGATCCCTCCTTCCTTTCTTCCATGTGCCATAGTGACCCCTTCTTCCTTTCTTCCATGTACCATAGTGATCCGTCCTTCCTGCCCTACATGTACCATAGTGATCCCTCCTTCCTTTCTTCCATGTGCCATAGTGACCCCTGCTTCCTTTCTTCCATGTACCATAGTGATAACTCCTTCCCTTCTTCCATGTGCCATAGTGATCCCTCCTTCCTTTCTTCCATGTGCCATAGTGATCCCTCCTTCCTTTCTTCCATGTACCATAGTGATCCCTCCTTCCTTTCTTCCATGTACCATAGTGATCACACCTTCCTGCCTTACATGTACCATAGTGATCCCTCCTTCCTTTCTTCCATGTACCATAGTAATTTCTCCCGCCAGCCTTCCATGTACCATAGTGATCCCTTCTTTCTTTCTTCCATGTACATAGTGATCACACCTTCCTGCCTTACATGTACCATAGTGATCCCTCCTTCCCTTCTTCCATGTGCCATAGTGATCCCTCCTTCCTTTCTTCCATGTACCATACTGATCCCTCCTTCCTTTCTTCCATGTACCATAGTGATCCCTCCTTCCTGCCCCCCATGTACCATAGTGATCCCTCCTTCCTGCCTTCCATGTACCATAGTTATCCCTCCTTCCTTCCTTACATGTACCATAGTGATCCCTCCTTCCTTTCTTCCATGTACCATAGTTATCCCTACTTCCTTTCTTCCATGTACCATAGTGATATCTCCTTCCTTTCTTCCATGTACCACAGTGATCCCTCCTTCCTTTCTTCCATGTACCATAGTGATCCCTCCTTCCTGCCTTACATGTACCATAGTGATCCCTCCTTCCTTTCTTCCATGTACCATAGTTATCCCTACTTCCTTTCTTCCATGTACCATAGTGATACCTCCTTCCTTTCTTCCATGTACCATAGTGATCCCACCTTACTGCTTTCGATGTACCATAGTGATCCCTCCTTCCCTTGTTCCATGTACCATAGTGATCCCTCTTTCCTTTCTTCCATGTACCATAGTGATCCCTCCTTCCTTTCTTCCATGTACCATAGTGATCCCTCCTTCCTTTCTTCCATGTACCATAGTGATCCCTCCTTCCTTTGTTTTATGTACCATAGTGATCCCTCCTTCCTTTCTTCCATGTACCATAGTTATTCCTCCTTCCTTTCTTCCATGTACCATAGTTATTCCTCCTTCCTTTCTTCCATGTACCATAGTGATCCCTCCTTCCTGCCTTCCATGTACCATAGTGATCCCTCCTTCCTGCCTTCCATGTACCATAGTGATCCCTCCTTCCTTTCTTCCATGTACCATAGTAATTTCTCCCTCCAGTCTTCCATGTACCATAGTGATCCCTCCTTTCTTTCTTCCATGTACCATAGTGATCACACCTTCCTGCCTTACATGTACCATAGTGATCCCTCCTTCCCTTCTTCCATGTGCCATAGTGATCACTTCTTCCTTTCTTCCACGTACCATAGTGATCCCTCCTTCCTGCCTTACATGTACCATAGTGATCCCTCCTTCCTTTCTTCCATGTACCATATTGATCCCACCTTCCTGCCTTCCATGTACCATAGTGATCCCTCCTTCCCTTGTTCGATGTACCATAGTGATCCCTCCTTCCTTTCTTCCATGTACCATAGTGATCCCTCCTTCCTTTCTTCCATGTACCATAGTGGTCCCTCCTTCCTGCCTTACATGTACCATAGTGATCCCTCCTTCCTTTCTTCCATGTGCCATAGTGATCCCACCTTCCATGTACCATAGTGATCCCTCCTTCCTTTCTTCCATGTACCATAGTGATCCCTCCTTCCTTTCTTCCATGTACCATAGTGATTCCACCTTACTGCTTTCGATGTACCATAGTGGTCCCTCCTTCCCTTGTTCCATGTACCATAGTGATCCCTCTTTCCTTTCTTCCATGTACCATAGTGATCCCTCCTTCCTGCCTTCCATGTAACATAGTGATCCCTCCTTCCTTTCTTCCATGTACCATAGTAATTTCTCTCTCCAGCCTTCCATGTACCATAGTGATCCCTCCTGTCTTTCTTCCATGTACCATAGTGATCCCTCCTTCCTTTCTTCCATGTACCATAGTGATCCCTCCTTCCTGCCCTACATGTACCATAGTGATCCCTCCTTCCTTTCTTCCATGTGCCATAGTGACCCCTTCTTCCTTTCTTCCATGTACCATAGTGATCCGTCCTTCCTGCCCTACATGTACCATAGTGATCCCTCCTTCCTTTCTTCCATGTGCCATAGTGACCCCTGCTTCCTTTCTTCCATGTACCATAGTGATAACTCCTTCCCTTCTTCCATGTGCCATAGTGATCCCTCCTTCCTTTCTTCCATGTGCCATAGTGATCCCTCCTTCCTTTCTTCCATGTACCATAGTGATCCCTCCTTCCTTTCTTCCATGTACCATAGTGATCACACCTTCCTGCCTTACATGTACCATAGTGATCCCTCCTTCCTTTCTTCCATGTACCATAGTAATTTCTCCCGCCAGCCTTCCATGTACCATAGTGATCCCTTCTTTCTTTCTTCCATGTACATAGTGATCACACCTTCCTGCCTTACATGTACCATAGTGATCCCTCCTTCCCTTCTTCCATGTGCCATAGTGATCCCTCCTTCCTTTCTTCCATGTACCATACTGATCCCTCCTTCCTTTCTTCCATGTACCATAGTGATCCCTCCTTCCTGCCCCCCATGTACCATAGTGATCCCTCCTTCCTGCCTTCCATGTACCATAGTTATCCCTCCTTCCTTCCTTACATGTACCATAGTGATCCCTCCTTCCTTTCTTCCATGTACCATAGTTATCCCTACTTCCTTTCTTCCATGTACCATAGTGATATCTCCTTCCTTTCTTCCATGTACCACAGTGATCCCTCCTTCCTTTCTTCCATGTACCATAGTGATCCCTCCTTCCTGCCTTACATGTACCATAGTGATCCCTCCTTCCTTTCTTCCATGTACCATAGTTATCCCTACTTCCTTTCTTCCATGTACCATAGTGATACCTCCTTCCTTTCTTCCATGTACCATAGTGATCCCACCTTACTGCTTTCGATGTACCATAGTGATCCCTCCTTCCCTTGTTCCATGTACCATAGTGATCCCTCTTTCCTTTCTTCCATGTACCATAGTGATCCCTCCTTCCTTTCTTCCATGTACCATAGTGATCCCTCCTTCCTTTCTTCCATGTACCATAGTGATCCCTCCTTCCTTTGTTTTATGTACCATAGTGATCCCTCCTTCCTTTCTTCCATGTACCATAGTTATTCCTCCTTCCTTTCTTCCATGTACCATAGTTATTCCTCCTTCCTTTCTTCCATGTACCATAGTGATCCCTCCTTCCTGCCTTCCATGTACCATAGTGATCCCTCCTTCCTGCCTTCCATGTACCATAGTGATCCCTCCTTCCTTTCTTCCATGTACCATAGTAATTTCTCCCTCCAGTCTTCCATGTACCATAGTGATCCCTCCTTTCTTTCTTCCATGTACCATAGTGATCACACCTTCCTGCCTTACATGTACCATAGTGATCCCTCCTTCCCTTCTTCCATGTGCCATAGTGATCACTTCTTCCTTTCTTCCACGTACCATAGTGATCCCTCCTTCCTGCCTTACATGTACCATAGTGATCCCTCCTTCCTTTCTTCCATGTACCATATTGATCCCACCTTCCTGCCTTCCATGTACCATAGTGATCCCTCCTTCCCTTGTTCGATGTACCATAGTGATCCCTCCTTCCTTTCTTCCATGTACCATAGTGATCCCTCCTTCCTTTCTTCCATGTACCATAGTTATCCCTACTTCCTGCCTTACATGTACCTTAGTGATCCCTCCTTCCTTTCTTCTATGTACCATAGTTATCCCTACTTCCTTTCTTCCATGTACCATAGTGATCCCTCCTTCCTTTCTTCCATGTGCCATAGTGATCCCACCTTCCATGTACCATAGTGATCCCTCCTTCCTTTCTTCCATGTACCATAGTGATCCCTCCTTCCTTTCTTCCATGTACCATAGTGATTCCACCTTACTGCTTTCGATGTACCATAGTGGTCCCTCCTTCCCTTGTTCCATGTACCATAGTGATCCCTCTTTCCTTTCTTCCATGTACCATAGTGATCCCTCCTTCCTGCCTTCCATGTAACATAGTGATCCCTCCTTCCTTTCTTCCATGTACCATAGTAATTTCTCTCTCCAGCCTTCCATGTACCATAGTGATCCCTCCTGTCTTTCTTCCATGTACCATAGTGATCCCTCCTTCCTTTCTTCCATGTACCATAGTGATCCCTCCTTCCTGCCCTACATGTACCATAGTGATCCCTCCTTCCTTTCTTCCATGTGCCATAGTGACCCCTTCTTCCTTTCTTCCATGTACCATAGTGATCCGTCCTTCCTGCCCTACATGTACCATAGTGATCCCTCCTTCCTTTCTTCCATGTGCCATAGTGACCCCTGCTTCCTTTCTTCCATGTACCATAGTGATCCCTCCTTCCCTTCTTCCATGTGCCATAGTGATCCCTCCTTCCTTTCTTCCATGTGCCATAGTGATCCCTCCTTCCTTTCTTCCATGTACCATAGTGATCCCTCCTTCCTTTCTTCCATGTACCATAGTGATCACACCTTCCTGCCTTACATGTACCATAGTGATCCCTCCTTCCTTTCTTCCATGTACCATAGTAATTTCTCCCGCCAGCCTTCCATGTACCATAGTGATCCCTTCTTTCTTTCTTCCATGTACATAGTGATCACACCTTCCTGCCTTACATGTACCATAGTGATCCCTCCTTCCCTTCTTCCATGTGCCATAGTGATCCCTCCTTCCTTTCTTCCATGTACCATACTGATCCCTCCTTCCTTTCTTCCATGTACCATAGTGATCCCTCCTTCCTGCCCCCCATGTACCATAGTGATCCCTCCTTCCTGCCTTCCATGTACCATAGTTATCCCTCCTTCCTTCCTTACATGTACCATAGTGATCCCTCCTTCCTTTCTTCCATGTACCATAGTTATCCCTACTTCCTTTCTTCCATGTACCATAGTGATATCTCCTTCCTTTCTTCCATGTACCACAGTGATCCCTCCTTCCTTTCTTCCATGTACCATAGTGATCCCTCCTTCCTGCCTTACATGTACCATAGTGATCCCTCCTTCCTTTCTTCCATGTACCATAGTTATCCCTACTTCCTTTCTTCCATGTACCATAGTGATACCTCCTTCCTTTCTTCCATGTACCATAGTGATCCCACCTTACTGCTTTCGATGTACCATAGTGATCCCTCCTTCCCTTGTTCCATGTACCATAGTGATCCCTCTTTCCTTTCTTCCATGTACCATAGTGATCCCTCCTTCCTTTCTTCCATGTACCATAGTGATCCCTCCTTCCTTTCTTCCATGTACCATAGTGATACCTCCTTCCTTTGTTTTATGTACCATAGTGATCCCTCCTTCCTTTCTTCCATGTACCATAGTTATTCCTCCTTCCTTTCTTCCATGTACCATAGTTATTCCTCCTTCCTTTCTTCCATGTACCATAGTGATCCCTCCTTCCTGCCTTCCATGTACCATAGTGATCCCTCCTTCCTGCCTTCCATGTACCATAGTGATCCCTCCTTCCTTTCTTCCATGTACCATAGTAATTTCTCCCTCCAGTCTTCCATGTACCATAGTGATCCCTCCTTTCTTTCTTCCATGTACCATAGTGATCACACCTTCCTGCCTTACATGTACCATAGTGATCCCTCCTTCCCTTCTTCCATGTGCCATAGTGATCACTTCTTCCTTTCTTCCACGTACCATAGTGATCCCTCCTTCCTGCCTTACATGTACCATAGTGATCCCTCCTTCCTTTCTTCCATGTACCATATTGATCCCACCTTCCTGCCTTCCATGTACCATAGTGATCCCTCCTTCCCTTGTTCGATGTACCATAGTGATCCCTCCTTCCTTTCTTCCATGTACCATAGTGATCCCTCCTTCCTTTCTTCCATGTACCATAGTTATCCCTACTTCCTGCCTTACATGTACCTTAGTGATCCCTCCTTCCTTTCTTCTATGTACCATAGTTATCCCTACTTCCTTTCTTCCATGTACCATAGTGATACCTCCTTCCTTTCTTCCATGTACCATAGTGATCCCTCCTTCCTTTCTTCCATGTACCATAGTGATCCCTCCTTCCTGCCTTACACGTACCATAGTGATCCCTCCTTTCTTTCTTCCATGTGCCATAGTGATCCCACTTTCCATGTACCATAGTGATCCCTCTTTCCTTTCTTCCATGTACCATAGTGATCCCACCTTACTGCTTTCGATGTACCATAGTGGTCCCTCCTTCCCTTGTTCCATGTACCATAGTGATCCCTCCTTCCTTTCTTCCATGTACCATAGTGATCCCTCCTTCCTTTGTTTTATGTACCATAGTGATCCCTCCCTCCTTTCTTCCATGTACCATAGTGATTCCTCCTTCCTTTCTACCATGTACCATAGTGATCCCTCCTTCCTGCCTTCCATGTACCATAGCGATCCCTCCTTCCTGCCTTCCATGTAACATAGTGATCCCTCCTTTCTTTCTTCCATGTACCATAGTAATTTCTCCCTCCAGCCTTCCATGTACCATAGTTATCCCTCCTTTCTTTCTTCCATGTACCATAGTGATCACACCTTCCTGCCTTACATGTACCACAGTGATCCCTCCTTCCCTTCTTCCATGTGCCATAGTGATCCCTCCTTCCTTTCTTCCATGTACCATAGTGATCCCTACTTCCTTTCTTCCATGTACCATAGTGATCCCTCCTTCCTGCTTTACATGTACCATAGTGATCCCTTCTTCCTTTCTTCCATGTACCATAGTGATCCCTCCTTCCTGCCTTACATGTACCATAGTGATCCCTCCTTCCTTTCTTCCATATACCATTGTCATCCCACCTTCCTGCCTTCCATGTACCATAGTGATCCCTCCTTCCCTTGTTCCATGTACCATAGTGATCCCTCCTTCCTTTCTTCCATGTACCATAGTCATCCCTCCTTCCTTTCTTCCATGTACCATAGTTATCCTTCCTTCCTGCCTTACATGTACCATAGTGATCCCTCCTTCCTTTCTTCCATGTACCATAGTGATCCCTCCTTCCTTTCTTCCATGTGCCATAGTGATCCCTCCTTCCTTTCTTCCATGTACCATAGTGATCCCACCTTCCATGTACCATAGTGATCCCTCCATCCTTTCTTCCATGTACCATAGTGATCCCTCCTTCCTTTCTTCCATGTACCATAGTGATCCCTCCTTCCTGCCTTCCATGTACCATAGCGATTCTTCCTTCCTTTCTTCCATGTACCATAGTGATCCCTTCTTCCTGCCTTCCATGTACTATAGTGATTCTTCCTTCCTTTTTTCCATGTACCATAGTGATCCCTCCTTCCTTTCTTCCATGTACCATAGTGATCCCACCTTCCATGTACCATAGTGATCCCTCGTTCCTTTCTTCCATGTACCATAGTGATCCCACCTTACTGCTTTCGATGTACCATAGTGGTCCCTCCTTCCCTTGTTCCATGTACCATAGTGATCCCTCTTTCCTTTCTTCCATGTACCATAGTGATCCCTCCTTCCTTTCTTCCATGTACCATAGTGATCCCTCCTTCCTTTTTTACATGTACCATAGTGATCCCTCCTTCCTTTCTTTTATGTACCATAGTGATCCCTCCTTCCTTTTTTGCATGTACCATAGTGATCCCTCCTTCCTTTCTTTTATGTACCATAGTGATCTCTCCTTCCTTTCTTCCATGTACCATATTGATTCCTCCTTCCTTTCTTCCATGTACCATAGTGATCCCTCCTTCCTGCCTTCCATGTACCATAGTGATCCTTCCTTCCTGCCTTCCATGTACCATAGTTATCCCTCCTTCCTGCCTTACATGTACCATAGTGATCCCTCCTTCCTTTCTTCCATGTACCATAGTTATCCCTACTTCCTTTCTTCCATGTACCATAGTGATACCTCCTTCCTTTCTTCCATGTACCATAGTGATCCCTCCTTTCTTTCTTCCATGTACCATAGTGATCCCTCCTTCCTGCCTTACATGTACCATAGTTATCCCTCCTTCCTGCCTTACATGTACCATAGTGATCCCTCCTTCCTTTCTTCCATGTACCATAGTTATCCCTACTTCCTTTCTTCCATGTACCATAGTGATCCTTCCTTCCTGCCTTCCATGTACCATAGTTATCCCTCCTTCCTGCCTTACATGTACCATAGTGATCCCTCCTTCCTTTCTTCCATGTACCATAGTTATCCCTACTTCCTTTCTTCCATGTACCATAGTGATACCTCCTTCCTTTCTTCCATGTACCATAGTGATCCCTCCTTTCTTTCTTCCATGTACCATAGTGATCCCTCCTTCCTGCCTTACATGTACCATAGTTATCCCTCCTTCCTGCCTTACATGTACCATAGTGATCCCTCCTTCCTTTCTTCCATGTACCATAGTTATCCCTACTTCCTTTCTTCCATGTACCATAGTGATACCTCCTTCATTTCTTCCATGTACCAAAGTGATCCCTCCTTTCTTTCTTCCATGTACCATAGTGATCCCTCCTTCCTGCCTTACATGTACCATAATGACCCCTCCTTCCTTTCTTCCATGTGCCATAGTGATCCCACCTTCCATGTACCATAGTGATCCCTCCTTCCTTTCTTCCATGTACCATAGTAATTTCTCCCTCCAGCCTTCCATGTACCATAGTGATCCCTCCTTTCTTTCTTCCATGTACCATAGTGATCACACCTTCCTGCCTTACATGTACCTTAGTGATCCCTTCTTCCATGTACCATAGTGATCCCTCCTTCCTTTCTTCCATGTACCATAGTGATCCCTCCTTCCTTTCTTCCATGTACCATAGTGATCCCTCCTTCCTTTGTTTTATGTACCATAGTGATCCCTCCTTCCTTTCTTCCATGTACCATAGTTATTCCCCCTTCCTTTCTTCCATGTACCATAGTGATCCCTCCTTCCTGCCTTCCATGTACCATAGTGATCCCTCCTTCCTGCCTTCCATGTACCATAGTGATCCCTCCTTCCTGCCTTCCATGTACCATAGTTATCCCTCCTTCCTTTCTTCCATGTACCATAGTAATTTCTCCCTCCAGCCTTCCATGTACCATAGTGATCCCTCCTTTCTTTCTTCCATGTACCATAGTGATCACACCTTCCTGCCTTACATGTACCATAGTGATCCCTCCTTCCCTTCCTCCATGTGCCATAGTGATCCCTCCTTCCTTTCTTCCATGTACCATAGTGATCCCTACTTCCTTTCTTCCATGTACCATAGTGATCCCTCCTTCCTGCTTTACATGTACCATAGTGATCACTTATTCCTTTCTTCCACGTACCATAGTGATCCCTCCTTCCTGCCTTACATGTACCATAGTGATCCCTCCTTCCTTTCTTCCATGTACCATATTGATCCCACCTTCCTGCCTTCCATGTACCATAGTGATCCCTCCTTCCTTTGTTTTATGTACCATAGTGATTCCTCCTTCCTTTCTTCCATGTACCATAGTGATCCCTCCTTCCCTTGTTCCATGTACCATAGTGATCCCTCCTTCCTTTCTTCCATGTACCATAGTGATCCCTCCTTTTTTTTTCTTCCATGTACCATAGTAATTCTTCCTACCTTCCATGTGTCATAGTGATCCTTCCTGCCTTCTGTGTGCCATAGTGATTCTTCCATGTACCATTATGATCCTTCTTGCCTTCCATGTACCATAGTGATCCTTTCTTTTTGCCTTCCTTCCATATACCATAGTGTTCCCCCTTCCTTTCTTCCATATACCATAGTGTTCCCTCTTCCTTTCTTCCATATACCATAGTGATCCCTCCTTCCTGCCTTCCATGCACCATAGTGATCCCTCCTTCCTTTCTTCCATGTACCATAGTAATCCCTCCTTCCAGCCTTCCATGTACCATAGTGATCCCACCTTACTGCTTTCGATGTAACATAGTGATCCAACCTTCCCTTGTTCCATGTACCATAGTGATCCCTCTTTCCTTTCTTCCATGTACCATAGTGATCCCTCCTTCCTTTCTTCCATGTACCATAGTGATCCCTCCTTCCTTTCTTCCATGTACCATAGTGATTCCTCCTTCCTTTCTTCAATGTACCATAGTGATCCCTCCTTCCTGCCTTCCATGTACCATAGTGATCCTTCCTTCCTGCCTTCCATGTACCATAGTTATCCCTCCTTCCTGCCTTACATGTACCATAGTGATCCCTCCTTCCTTTCTTCCATGTACCATAGTTATCCCTACTTCCTTTCTTCCATGTACCATAGTGATACCTCCTTCCTTTCTTCCATGTACCATAGTGATCCCTCCTTTCTTTCTTCCATGTACCATAGTGATCCCTCCTTCCTGCCTTACATGTACCATAGTTATCCCTCCTTCCTGCCTTACATGTACCATAGTGATCCCTCCTTCCTTTCTTCCATGTACCATAGTTATCCCTACTTCCTTTCTTCCATGTACCATAGTGATACCTCCTTCATTTCTTCCATGTACCATAGTGATCCCTCCTTTCTTTCTTCCATGTACCATAGTGATCCCTCCTTCCTGCCTTACATGTACCATAATGACCCCTCCTTCCTTTCTTCCATGTGCCATAGTGATACCACCTTCCATGTACCATAGTGATCCCTCCTTCCTTTCTTCCATGTACCATAGTAATTTCTCCCTCCAGCCTTCCATGTACCATAGTGATCCCTCCTTTCTTTCTTCCATGTACCATAGTGATCACACCTTCCTGCCTTACATGTACCTTAGTGATCCCTTCTTCCATGTACCATAGTGATCCCACCTTCCGGCCTTACATGTACCATATTGATCCCTCCTTCCCTTGTTCCATGTACCATAGTGATCCCTCTTTCCTTTCTTCCATGTACCATAGTGATCCCTCCTTCCTTTCTTCCATGTACCATAGTGATCCCTTCTTCCTTTCTTCCATGTACCATAGTGATCCCTCCTTCCTTTGTTTTATGTACCATAGTGATCCCTCCTTCCTTTCTTCCATGTACCATAGTTATTCCTCCTTCCTTTCTTCCATGTACCATAGTGATCCCTCCTTCCTGCCTTCCATGTACCATAGTGATCCCTCCTTCCTGCCTTCCATGTACCATAGTGATCCTTCCTTCCTGCCTTCCATGTACCATAGTTATCCCTCCTTCCTTTCTTCCATGTACCATAGTAATTTCTCCCTCCAGCCTTCCATGTACCATAGTGATCCCTCCTTTCTTTCTTCCGTGTACCATAGTGATCACACCTTCCTGCCTTACATGTACCATAGTGATCCCTCCTTCCCTTCCTCCATGTGCCATAGTGATCCCTCCTTCCTTTCTTCCATGTACCATAGTGATCCCTACTTCCTTTCTTCCATGTACCATAGTGATCCCTCCTTCCTGCTTTACATGTACCATAGTGATCACTTATTCCTTTCTTCCACGTACCATAGTGATCCCTCCTTCCTGCCTTACATGTACCATAGTGATCCCTCCTTCCTTTCTTCCATGTACCATATTGATCCCACCTTCCTGCCTTCCATGTACCATAGTGATCCCTCCTTCCTTTGTTTTATGTACCATAGTGATTCCTCCTTCCTTTCTTCCATGTACCATAGTGATCCCTCCTTCCCTTGTTCCATGTACCATAGTGATCCCTCCTTCCTTTCTTCCATGTACCATAGTGATCCCTCCTTTTTTTCTTCCATGTACCATAGTAATTCTTCCTACCTTCCATGTGTCATAGTGATCCTTCCTGCCTTCTGTGTGCCATAGTGATTCTTCCATGTACCATTATGATCCTTCTTGCCTTCCATGTACCATAGTGATCCTTTCTTTTTGCCTTCCTTCCATATACCATAGTGTTCCCCCTTCCTTTCTTCCATATACCATAGTGTTCCCTCTTCCTTTCTTCCATATACCATAGTGATCCCTCCTTCCTGCCTTCCATGCACCATAGTGATCCCTCCTTCCTTTCTTCCATGTACCATAGTAATCCCTCCTTCCAGCCTTCCATGTACCATAGTGATCCCACCTTACTGCTTTCGATGTAACATAGTGATCCCTCCTTCCCTTGTTCCATGTACCATAGTGATCCCTCTTTCCTTTCTTCCATGTACCATAGTGATCCCTCCTTCCTTTCTTCCATGTACCATAGTGATCCCTCCTTCCTTTGTTTTATGTACCATAGTGATTCCTCCTTCCTTTCTTCCATGTACCATAGTGATTCCTCCTTCCTTTCTTCCATGTACCATAGTGATTCCTCCTTCCTGCCTTCCATGTACCATAGTGATCCCTCCTTCCTGCCTTCCATGTAACATAGTGATCCCTCCTTCCTTTCTTCCATGTACCATAGTAATTTCTCCCTCCAGCCTTCCATGTACCATAGTGATCCCTCCTTTCTTTCTTCCATGTACCATAGTGATCACACCTTCCTGCCTTACATGTACCATAGTGATCCCTCCTTCCCTTCTTCCATGTGCCATAGTGATCCCTCCTTCCTTTCTTCCATGTACCATAGTGATCCCTCCTTCCTTTCTTCCATTTACCATTGTGATCCCTCCTTCCTGCCTTCCATGTACCATGTTGATCCCTCCTTCCTGCCTTCCATGTAACATAGTGATCTCTCCTTCTTTTCTTCCATGTACCATAGTAATTTCTCTCTCCAGCCTTCCATGTACCATAGTGACCCTCCTTTCTTTCTTCCATGTACCATAGTGATCACACCTTCCTGCCTTACATGTACCATAGTGATCCCTCCTTCCCTTCTTCCATGTGCCATAGTGACCCCTTCTTCCTTTCTTCCATATACCATAGTGATCCCTCCTTCCTGCCTTCCATGCACCATAGTGATCCCTCCTTCCTTTCTTCCATGTACCATAGTAATCCCTCCTTCCAGCCTTCCATGTACCATAGTGATCCCTCCTTTATTTCTTACATGTACCATAGTGATCCCACCTTCCATGTACCATAGTGATCCCTCCTTCCTTTCTTCCATGTACCAAAGTGATCCCTCCTTCCTTTCTTCCATGTACCATAGTGATCCCACCTTACTGCTTTCGATGTAACATAGTGATCCCTCCTTCCCTTGTTCCATGTACGAAAGTGATCCCTCTTTCCTTTCTTCCATGTACCATAGTGATCCCTCCTTCCTTTCTTCCATGTACCATAGTGATCCCTCCTTCCTTTCTTCCATGTACCATAGTGATCCCTCCTTCCTTTGTTTTATGTACCATAGTGATTCCTCCTTCCTTTCTTCCATGTACCATAGTGATTCCTCCTTCCTTTCTTCCATGTACCATAGTGATCCCTCCTTTCTGCCTTCCATGTACCATAGTGATCCCTCCTTCCTGCCTTCCATGTAACATAGTGATCCCTCCTTCCTTTCTTCCATGTACCATAGTAATTTCTCCCTCCAGCCTTCCATGTACCATAGTGATCCCTCCTTTCTTTCTTCCATGTACCATAGTGATCACACCTTCCTGCCTTACATGTACCATAGTGATCCCTCCTTCCCTTCTTCCATGTGCCATAGTGATCCCTCCTTCCTTTCTTCCATGTACCATAGTGATCCCTCCTTCCTTTCTTCCATTTACCATTGTGATCCCTCCTTCCTGCCTTCCATGTACCATGTTGATCCCTCCTTCCTGCCTTCCATGTAACATAGTGATCTCTCCTTCTTTTCTTCCATGTACCATAGTAATTTCTCTCTCCAGCCTTCCATGTACCATAGTGACCCTCTTTTCTTTCTTCCATGTACCATAGTGATCACACCTTCCTGCCTTACATGTACCATAGTGATCCCTCCTTCCCTTCTTCCATGTGCCATAGTGACCCCTTCTTCCTTTCTTCCATGTACCATAGTGATCCCTCCTTCCTGCCTTACATGTACCATAGTGATCCCTCCTTCCTTTCTTCCATATACCATAGTGATCCCACCTTCCTGCCTTCCATGTACCATAGTGATCCCTCCTTCCCTTGTTCCATGTACCATAGTGATCCCTCCTTCCTTTCTTCCATGTACCATAGTGATCCCTCCTTCCTTTCTTCCATGTACCATAGTTATCCCTCCTTCCTGCCTTACATGTAACATAGTGATCCCTCCTTCCTTTCTTCCATGTACCATAGTTATCCCTACTTCCTTTCTTCCATGTACCATAGTGATACCTCCTTCCTTTCTTCCATGTACCATAGTGATCCCTCCTTCCTTTCTTCCATGTACCATAGTGGTCCCTCCTTCCTGCCTTACATGTACCATAGTGATCCCTCCTTCCTTTCTTCCATGTGCCATAGTGATCCCACCTTCCATGTACCATAGTGATCCCTCCTTCCTTTCTTCCATGTACCATAGTGATCCCTCCTTCCTTTCTTCCATGTACCATAGTGATTCCACCTTACTGCTTTCGATGTACCATAGTGGTCCCTCCTTCCCTTGTTCCATGTACCATAGTGATCCCTCTTTCCTTTCTTCCATGTACCATAGTGATCCCTCCTTCCTGCCTTCCATGTAACATAGTGATCCCTCCTTCCTTTCTTCCATGTACCATAGTAATTTCTCTCTCCAGCCTTCCATGTACCATAGTGATCCCTCCTGTCTTTCTTCCATGTACCATAGTGATCCCTCCTTCCTTTCTTCCATGTACCATAGTGATCCCTCCTTCCTGCCCTACATGTACCATAGTGATCCCTCCTTCCTTTCTTCCATGTGCCATAGTGACCCCTTCTTCCTTTCTTCCATGTACCATAGTGATCCGTCCTTCCTGCCCTACATGTACCATAGTGATCCCTCCTTCCTTTCTTCCATGTGCCATAGTGACCCCTGCTTCCTTTCTTCCATGTACCATAGTGATCCCTCCTTCCCTTCTTCCATGTGCCATAGTGATCCCTCCTTCCTTTCTTCCATGTGCCATAGTGATCCCTCCTTCCTTTCTTCCATGTACCATAGTGATCCCTCCTTCCTTTCTTCCATGTACCATAGTGATCACACCTTCCTGCCTTACATGTACCATAGTGATCCCTCCTTCCTTTCTTCCATGTACCATAGTAATTTCTCCCGCCAGCCTTCCATGTACCATAGTGATCCCTTCTTTCTTTCTTCCATGTACATAGTGATCACACCTTCCTGCCTTACATGTACCATAGTGATCCCTCCTTCCCTTCTTCCATGTGCCATAGTGATCCCTCCTTCCTTTCTTCCATGTACCATACTGATCCCTCCTTCCTTTCTTCCATGTACCATAGTGATCCCTCCTTCCTGCCCCCCATGTACCATAGTGATCCCTCCTTCCTGCCTTCCATGTACCATAGTTATCCCTCCTTCCTTCCTTACATGTACCATAGTGATCCCTCCTTCCTTTCTTCCATGTACCATAGTTATCCCTACTTCCTTTCTTCCATGTACCATAGTGATATCTCCTTCCTTTCTTCCATGTACCACAGTGATCCCTCCTTCCTTTCTTCCATGTACCATAGTGATCCCTCCTTCCTGCCTTACATGTACCATAGTGATCCCTCCTTCCTTTCTTCCATGTACCATAGTTATCCCTACTTCCTTTCTTCCATGTACCATAGTGATACCTCCTTCCTTTCTTCCATGTACCATAGTGATCCCACCTTACTGCTTTCGATGTACCATAGTGATCCCTCCTTCCCTTGTTCCATGTACCATAGTGATCCCTCTTTCCTTTCTTCCATGTACCATAGTGATCCCTCCTTCCTTTCTTCCATGTACCATAGTGATCCCTCCTTCCTTTCTTCCATGTACCATAGTGATCCCTCCTTCCTTTGTTTTATGTACCATAGTGATCCCTCCTTCCTTTCTTCCATGTACCATAGTTATTCCTCCTTCCTTTCTTCCATGTACCATAGTTATTCCTCCTTCCTTTCTTCCATGTACCATAGTGATCCCTCCTTCCTGCCTTCCATGTAACATAGTGATCCCTCCTTCCTTTCTTCCATGTACCATAGTAATTTCTCCCTCCAGCCTTCCATGTACCATAGTGATCCCTCCTTTCTTTCTTCCATGTACCATAGTGATCACACCTTCCTGCCTTACATGTACCATAGTGATCCCTCCTTCCCTTCTTCCATGTGCCATAGTGATCCCTCCTTCCTTTCTTCCATGTACCATAGTGATCCCTCCTTCCTTTCTTCCATTTACCATTGTGATCCCTCCTTCCTGCCTTCCATGTACCATGTTGATCCCTCCTTCCTGCCTTCCATGTAACATAGTGATCTCTCCTTCTTTTCTTCCATGTACCATAGTAATTTCTCTCTCCAGCCTTCCATGTACCATAGTGACCCTCTTTTCTTTCTTCCATGTACCATAGTGATCACACCTTCCTGCCTTACATGTACCATAGTGATCCCTCCTTCCCTTCTTCCATGTGCCATAGTGACCCCTTCTTCCTTTCTTCCATGTACCATAGTGATCCCTCCTTCCTGCCTTACATGTACCATAGTGATCCCTCCTTCCTTTCTTCCATATACCATAGTGATCCCACCTTCCTGCCTTCCATGTACCATAGTGATCCCTCCTTCCCTTGTTCCATGTACCATAGTGATCCCTCCTTCCTTTCTTCCATGTACCATAGTGATCCCTCCTTCCTTTCTTCCATGTACCATAGTTATCCCTCCTTCCTGCCTTACATGTACCATAGTGATCCCTCCTTCCTTTCTTCCATGTACCATAGTTATCCCTACTTCCTTTCTTCCATGTACCATAGTGATACCTCCTTCCTTTCTTCCATGTACCATAGTGATCCCTCCTTCCTTTCTTCCATGTACCATAGTGGTCCCTCCTTCCTGCCTTACATGTACCATAGTGATCCCTCCTTCCTTTCTTCCATGTGCCATAGTGATCCCACCTTCCATGTACCATAGTGATCCCTCCTTCCTTTCTTCCATGTACCATAGTGATCCCTCCTTCCTTTCTTCCATGTACCATAGTGATTCCACCTTACTGCTTTCGATGTACCATAGTGGTCCCTCCTTCCCTTGTTCCATGTACCATAGTGATCCCTCTTTCCTTTCTTCCATGTACCATAGTGATCCCTCCTTCCTGCCTTCCATGTAACATAGTGATCCCTCCTTCCTTTCTTCCATGTACCATAGTAATTTCTCTCTCCAGCCTTCCATGTACCATAGTGATCCCTCCTGTCTTTCTTCCATGTACCATAGTGATCCCTCCTTCCTTTCTTCCATGTACCATAGTGATCCCTCCTTCCTGCCCTACATGTACCATAGTGATCCCTCCTTCCTTTCTTCCATGTGCCATAGTGACCCCTTCTTCCTTTCTTCCATGTACCATAGTGATCCGTCCTTCCTGCCCTACATGTACCATAGTGATCCCTCCTTCCTTTCTTCCATGTGCCATAGTGACCCCTGCCTCCTTTCTTCCATGTACCATAGTGATAACTCCTTCCCTTCTTCCATGTGCCATAGTGATCCCTCCTTCCTTTCTTCCATGTGCCATAGTGATCCCTCCTTCCTTTCTTCCATGTACCATAGTGATCCCTCCTTCCTTTCTTCCATGTACCATAGTGATCACACCTTCCTGCCTTACATGTACCATAGTGATCCCTCCTTCCTTTCTTCCATGTACCATAGTAATTTCTCCCGCCAGCCTTCCATGTACCATAGTGATCCCTTCTTTCTTTCTTCCATGTACATAGTGATCACACCTTCCTGCCTTACATGTACCATAGTGATCCCTCCTTCCCTTCTTCCATGTGCCATAGTGATCCCTCCTTCCTTTCTTCCATGTACCATACTGATCCCTCCTTCCTTTCTTCCATGTACCATAGTGATCCCTCCTTCCTGCCCCCCATGTACCATAGTGATCCCTCCTTCCTGCCTTCCATGTACCATAGTTATCCCTCCTTCCTTCCTTACATGTACCATAGTGATCCCTCCTTCCTTTCTTCCATGTACCATAGTTATCCCTACTTCCTTTCTTCCATGTACCATAGTGATATCTCCTTCCTTTCTTCCATGTACCACAGTGATCCCTCCTTCCTTTCTTCCATGTACCATAGTGATCCCTCCTTCCTGCCTTACATGTACCATAGTGATCCCTCCTTCCTTTCTTCCATGTACCATAGTTATCCCTACTTCCTTTCTTCCATGTACCATAGTGATACCTCCTTCCTTTCTTCCATGTACCATAGTGATCCCACCTTACTGCTTTTGATGTACCATAGTGATCCCTCCTTCCCTTGTTCCATGTACCATAGTGATCCCTCTTTCCTTTCTTCCATGTACCATAGTGATCCCTCCTTCCTGCCTTACATGTACCATAGTGATCCCTCCTTCCCTTCTTCCATGTGCCATAGTGATCCCTCCTTCCTTTCTTCCATGTACCATAGTGATCCCTCCTTCCTTTCTTCCATTTACCATTGTGATCCCTCCTTCCTGCCTTCCATGTACCATGTTGATCCCTCCTTCCTGCCTTCCATGTAACATAGTGATCTCTCCTTCTTTTCTTCCATGTACCATAGTAATTTCTCTCTCCAGCCTTCCATGTACCATAGTGACCCTCCTTTCTTTCTTCCATGTACCATAGTGATCACACCTTCCTGCCTTACATGTACCATAGTGATCCCTCCTTCCCTTCTTCCATGTGCCATAGTGACCCCTTCTTCCTTTCTTCCATATACCATAGTGATCCCTCCTTCCTGCCTTCCATGCACCATAGTGATCCCTCCTTCCTTTCTTCCATGTACCATAGTAATCCCTCCTTCCAGCCTTCCATGTACCATAGTGATCCCTCCTTTATTTCTTACATGTACCATAGTGATCCCACCTTCCATGTACCATAGTGATCCCTCCTTCCTTTCTTCCATGTACCAAAGTGATCCCTCCTTCCTTTCTTCCATGTACCATAGTGATCCCACCTTACTGCTTTTGATGTAACATAGTGATCCCTCCTTTCCTTGTTCCATGTACGAAAGTGATCCCTCTTTCCTTTCTTCCATGTACCATAGTGATCCCTCCTTCCTTTCTTCCATGTACCATAGTGATCCCTCCTTCCTTTCTTCCATGTACCATAGTGATCCCTCCTTCCTTTGTTTTATGTACCATAGTGATTCCTCCTTCCTTTCTTCCATGTACCATAGTGATTCCTCCTTCCTTTCTTCCATGTACCATAGTGATCCCTCCTTCCTGCCTTCCATGTACCATAGTGATCCCTCCTTCCTGCCTTCCATGTAACATAGTGATCCCTCCTTCCTTTCTTCCATGTACCATAGTAATTTCTCCCTCCAGCCTTCCATGTACCATAGTGATCCCTCCTTTCTTTCTTCCATGTACCATAGTGATCACACCTTCCTGCCTTACATGTACCATAGTGATCCCTCCTTCCCTTCTTCCATGTGCCATAGTGATCCCTCCTTCCTTTCTTCCATGTACCATAGTGATCCCTCCTTCCTTTCTTCCATTTACCATTGTGATCCCTCCTTCCTGCCTTCCATGTACCATGTTGATCCCTCCTTCCTGCCTTCCATGTAACATAGTGATCTCTCCTTCTTTTCTTCCATGTACCATAGTAATTTCTCTCTCCAGCCTTCCATGTACCATAGTGACCCTCTTTTCTTTCGTCCATGTACCATAGTGATCACACCTTCCTGCCTTACATGTACCATAGTGATCCCTCCTTCCCTTCTTCCATGTGCCATAGTGACCCCTTCTTCCTTTCTTCCATGTACCATAGTGATCCCTCCTTCCTGCCTTACATGTACCATAGTGATCCCTCCTTCCTTTCTTCCATATACCATAGTGATCCCACCTTCCTGCCTTCCATGTACCATAGTGATCCCTCCTTCCCTTGTTCCATGTACCATAGTGATCCCTCCTTCCTTTCTTCCATGTACCATAGTGATCCCTCCTTCCTTTCTTCCATGTACCATAGTTATCCCTCCTTCCTGCCTTACATGTAACATAGTGATCCCTCCTTCCTTTCTTCCATGTACCATAGTTATCCCTACTTCCTTTCTTCCATGTACCATAGTGATACCTCCTTCCTTTCTTCCATGTACCATAGTGATCCCTCCTTCCTTTCTTCCATGTACCATAGTGGTCCCTCCTTCCTGCCTTACATGTACCATAGTGATCCCTCCTTCCTTTCTTCCATGTGCCATAGTGATCCCACCTTCCATGTACCATAGTGATCCCTCCTTCCTTTCTTCCATGTACCATAGTGATCCCTCCTTCCTTTCTTCCATGTACCATAGTGATTCCACCTTACTGCTTTCGATGTACCATAGTGGTCCCTCCTTCCCTTGTTCCATGTACCATAGTGATCCCTCTTTCCTTTCTTCCATGTACCATAGTGATCCCTCCTTCCTGCCTTCCATGTAACATAGTGATCCCTCCTTCCTTTCTTCCATGTACCATAGTAATTTCTCTCTCCAGCCTTCCATGTACCATAGTGATCCCTCCTGTCTTTCTTCCATGTACCATAGTGATCCCTCCTTCCTTTCTTCCATGTACCATAGTGATCCCTCCTTCCTGCCCTACATGTACCATAGTGATCCCTCCTTCCTTTCTTCCATGTGCCATAGTGACCCCTTCTTCCTTTCTTCCATGTACCATAGTGATCCGTCCTTCCTGCCCTACATGTACCATAGTGATCCCTCCTTCCTTTCTTCCATGTGCCATAGTGACCCCTGCTTCCTTTCTTCCATGTACCATAGTGATCCCTCCTTCCCTTCTTCCATGTGCCATAGTGATCCCTCCTTCCTTTCTTCCATGTGCCATAGTGATCCCTCCTTCCTTTCTTCCATGTACCATAGTGATCCCTCCTTCCTTTCTTCCATGTACCATAGTGATCACACCTTCCTGCCTTACATGTACCATAGTGATCCCTCCTTCCTTTCTTCCATGTACCATAGTAATTTCTCCCGCCAGCCTTCCATGTACCATAGTGATCCCTTCTTTCTTTCTTCCATGTACATAGTGATCACACCTTCCTGCCTTACATGTACCATAGTGATCCCTCCTTCCCTTCTTCCATGTGCCATAGTGATCCCTCCTTCCTTTCTTCCATGTACCATACTGATCCCTCCTTCCTTTCTTCCATGTACCATAGTGATCCCTCCTTCCTGCCCCCCATGTACCATAGTGATCCCTCCTTCCTGCCTTCCATGTACCATAGTTATCCCTCCTTCCTTCCTTACATGTACCATAGTGATCCCTCCTTCCTTTCTTCCATGTACCATAGTTATCCCTACTTCCTTTCTTCCATGTACCATAGTGATATCTCCTTCCTTTCTTCCATGTACCACAGTGATCCCTCCTTCCTTTCTTCCATGTACCATAGTGATCCCTCCTTCCTGCCTTACATGTACCATAGTGATCCCTCCTTCCTTTCTTCCATGTACCATAGTTATCCCTACTTCCTTTCTTCCATGTACCATAGTGATACCTCCTTCCTTTCTTCCATGTACCATAGTGATCCCACCTTACTGCTTTCGATGTACCATAGTGATCCCTCCTTCCCTTGTTCCATGTACCATAGTGATCCCTCTTTCCTTTCTTCCATGTACCATAGTGATCCCTCCTTCCTTTCTTCCATGTACCATAGTGATCCCTCCTTCCTTTCTTCCATGTACCATAGTGATCCCTCCTTCCTTTGTTTTATGTACCATAGTGATCCCTCCTTCCTTTCTTCCATGTACCATAGTTATTCCTCCTTCCTTTCTTCCATGTACCATAGTTATTCCTCCTTCCTTTCTTCCATGTACCATAGTGATCCCTCCTTCCTGCCTTCCATGTAACATAGTGATCCCTCCTTCCTTTCTTCCATGTACCATAGTAATTTCTCCCTCCAGCCTTCCATGTACCATAGTGATCCCTCCTTTCTTTCTTCCATGTACCATAGTGATCACACCTTCCTGCCTTACATGTACCATAGTGATCCCTCCTTCCCTTCTTCCATGTGCCATAGTGATCCCTCCTTCCTTTCTTCCATGTACCATAGTGATCCCTCCTTCCTTTCTTCCATTTACCATTGTGATCCCTCCTTCCTGCCTTCCATGTACCATGTTGATCCCTCCTTCCTGCCTTCCATGTAACATAGTGATCTCTCCTTCTTTTCTTCCATGTACCATAGTAATTTCTCTCTCCAGCCTTCCATGTACCATAGTGACCCCCTTTTCTTTCTTCCATGTACCATAGTGATCACACCTTCCTGCCTTACATGTACCATAGTGATCCCTCCTTCCCTTCTTCCATGTGCCATAGTGACCCCTTCTTCCTTTCTTCCATGTACCATAGTGATCCCTCCTTCCTGCCTTACATGTACCATAGTGATCCCTCCTTCCTTTCTTCCATATACCATAGTGATCCCACCTTCCTGCCTTCCATGTACCATAGTGATCCCTCCTTCCCTTGTTCCATGTACCATAGTGATCCCTCCTTCCTTTCTTCCATGTACCATAGTGATCCCTCCTTCCTTTCTTCCATGTACCATAGTTATCCCTCCTTCCTGCCTTACATGTACCATAGTGATCCCTCCTTCCTTTCTTCCATGTACCATAGTTATCCCTACTTCCTTTCTTCCATGTACCATAGTGATACCTCCTTCCTTTCTTCCATGTACCATAGTGATCCCTCCTTCCTTTCTTCCATGTACCATAGTGGTCCCTCCTTCCTGCCTTACATGTACCATAGTGATCCCTCCTTCCTTTCTTCCATGTGCCATAGTGATCCCACCTTCCATGTACCATAGTGATCCCTCCTTCCTTTCTTCCATGTACCATAGTGATCCCTCCTTCCTTTCTTCCATGTACCATAGTGATTCCACCTTACTGCTTTCGATGTACCATAGTGGTCCCTCCTTCCCTTGTTCCATGTACCATAGTGATCCCTCTTTCCTTTCTTCCATGTACCATAGTGATCCCTCCTTCCTGCCTTCCATGTAACATAGTGATCCCTCCTTCCTTTCTTCCATGTACCATAGTAATTTCTCTCTCCAGCCTTCCATGTACCATAGTGATCCCTCCTGTCTTTCTTCCATGTACCATAGTGATCCCTCCTTCCTTTCTTCCATGTACCATAGTGATCCCTCCTTCCTGCCCTACATGTACCATAGTGATCCCTCCTTCCTTTCTTCCATGTGCCATAGTGACCCCTTCTTCCTTTCTTCCATGTACCATAGTGATCCGTCCTTCCTGCCCTACATGTACCATAGTGATCCCTCCTTCCTTTCTTCCATGTGCCATAGTGACCCCTGCTTCCTTTCTTCCATGTACCATAGTGATAACTCCTTCCCTTCTTCCATGTGCCATAGTGATCCCTCCTTCCTTTCTTCCATGTGCCATAGTGATCCCTCCTTCCTTTCTTCCATGTACCATAGTGATCCCTCCTTCCTTTCTTCCATGTACCATAGTGATCACACCTTCCTGCCTTACATGTACCATAGTGATCCCTCCTTCCTTTCTTCCATGTACCATAGTAATTTCTCCCGCCAGCCTTCCATGTACCATAGTGATCCCTTCTTTCTTTCTTCCATGTACATAGTGATCACACCTTCCTGCCTTACATGTACCATAGTGATCCCTCCTTCCCTTCTTCCATGTGCCATAGTGATCCCTCCTTCCTTTCTTCCATGTACCATACTGATCCCTCCTTCCTTTCTTCCATGTACCATAGTGATCCCTCCTTCCTGCCCCCCATGTACCATAGTGATCCCTCCTTCCTGCCTTCCATGTACCATAGTTATCCCTCCTTCCTTCCTTACATGTACCATAGTGATCCCTCCTTCCTTTCTTCCATGTACCATAGTTATCCCTACTTCCTTTCTTCCATGTACCATAGTGATATCTCCTTCCTTTCTTCCATGTACCACAGTGATCCCTCCTTCCTTTCTTCCATGTACCATAGTGATCCCTCCTTCCTGCCTTACATGTACCATAGTGATCCCTCCTTCCTTTCTTCCATGTACCATAGTTATCCCTACTTCCTTTCTTCCATGTACCATAGTGATACCTCCTTCCTTTCTTCCATGTACCATAGTGATCCCACCTTACTGCTTTTGATGTACCATAGTGATCCCTCCTTCCCTTGTTCCATGTACCATAGTGATCCCTCTTTCCTTTCTTCCATGTACCATAGTGATCCCTCCTTCCTTTCTTCCATGTACCATAGTGATCCCTCCTTCCTTTCTTCCATGTACCATAGTGATCCCTCCTTCCTTTGTTTTATGTACCATAGTGATCCCTCCTTCCTTTCTTCCATGTACCATAGTTATTCCTCCTTCCTTTCTTCCATGTACCATAGTTATTCCTCCTTCCTTTCTTCCATGTACCATAGTGATCCCTCCTTCCTGCCTTCCATGTACCATAGTGATCCCTCCTTCCTGCCTTCCATGTACCATAGTGATCCCTCCTTCCTTTCTTCCATGTACCATAGTAATTTCTCCCTCCAGTCTTCCATGTACCATAGTGATCCCTCCTTTCTTTCTTCCATGTACCATAGTGATCACACCTTCCTGCCTTACATGTACCATAGTGATCCCTCCTTCCCTTCTTCCATGTGCCATAGTGATCACTTCTTCCTTTCTTCCACGTACCATAGTGATCCCTCCTTCCTGCCTTACATGTACCATAGTGATCCCTCCTTCCTTTCTTCAATGTACCATATTGATCCCACCTTCCTGCCTTCCATGTACCATAGTGATCCCTCCTTCCCTTGTTCGATGTACCATAGTGATCCCTCCTTCCTTTCTTCCATGTACCATAGTGATCCCTCCTTCCTTTCTTCCATGTACCATAGTTATCCCTACTTCCTGCCTTACATGTACCTTAGTGATCCCTCCTTCCTTTCTTCTATGTACCATAGTTATCCCTACTTCCTTTCTTCCATGTACCATAGTGATCCCTCCTTCCTTTCTTCCATGTGCCATAGTGATCCCACCTTCCATGTACCATAGTGATCCCTCCTTCCTTTCTTCCATGTACCATAGTGATCCCTCCTTCCTTTCTTCCATGTACCATAGTGATTCCACCTTACTGCTTTCGATGTACCATAGTGGTCCCTCCTTCCCTTGTTCCATGTACCATAGTGATCCCTCTTTCCTTTCTTCCATGTACCATAGTGATCCCTCCTTCCTGCCTTCCATGTAACATAGTGATCCCTCCTTCCTTTCTTCCATGTACCATAGTAATTTCTCTCTCCAGCCTTCCATGTACCATAGTGATCCCTCCTGTCTTTCTTCCATGTACCATAGTGATCCCTCCTTCCTTTCTTCCATGTACCATAGTGATCCCTCCTTCCTGCCCTACATGTACCATAGTGATCCCTCCTTCCTTTCTTCCATGTGCCATAGTGACCCCTTCTTCCTTTCTTCCATGTACCATAGTGATCCGTCCTTCCTGCCCTACATGTACCATAGTGATCCCTCCTTCCTTTCTTCCATGTGCCATAGTGACCCCTGCTTCCTTTCTTCCATGTACCATAGTGATCCCTCCTTCCCTTCTTCCATGTGCCATAGTGATCCCTCCTTCCTTTCTTCCATGTGCCATAGTGATCCCTCCTTCCTTTCTTCCATGTACCATAGTGATCCCTCCTTCCTTTCTTCCATGTACCATAGTGATCACACCTTCCTGCCTTACATGTACCATAGTGATCCCTCCTTCCTTTCTTCCATGTACCATAGTAATTTCTCCCGCCAGCCTTCCATGTACCATAGTGATCCCTTCTTTCTTTCTTCCATGTACATAGTGATCACACCTTCCTGCCTTACATGTACCATAGTGATCCCTCCTTCCCTTCTTCCATGTGCCATAGTGATCCCTCCTTCCTTTCTTCCATGTACCATACTGATCCCTCCTTCCTTTCTTCCATGTACCATAGTGATCCCTCCTTCCTGCCCCCCATGTACCATAGTGATCCCTCCTTCCTGCCTTCCATGTACCATAGTTATCCCTCCTTCCTTCCTTACATGTACCATAGTGATCCCTCCTTCCTTTCTTCCATGTACCATAGTTATCCCTACTTCCTTTCTTCCATGTACCATAGTGATATCTCCTTCCTTTCTTCCATGTACCACAGTGATCCCTCCTTCCTTTTTTTCCATGTACCATAGTGATCCCTCCTTCCTGCCTTACATGTACCATAGTGATCCCTCCTTCCTTTCTTCCATGTACCATAGTTATCCCTACTTCCTTTCTTCCATGTACCATAGTGATACCTCCTTCCTTTCTTCCATGTACCATAGTGATCCCACCTTACTGCTTTCGATGTACCATAGTGATCCCTCCTTCCCTTGTTCCATGTACCATAGTGATCCCTCTTTCCTTTCTTCCATGTACCATAGTGATCCCTCCTTCCTTTCTTCCATGTACCATAGTGATCCCTCCTTCCTTTCTTCCATGTACCATAGTGATCCCCCCTTCCTTTGTTTTATGTACCATAGTGATCCCTCCTTCCTTTCTTCCATGTACCATAGTTATTCCTCCTTCCTTTCTTCCATGTACCATAGTTATTCCTCCTTCCTTTCTTCCATGTACCATAGTGATCCCTCCTTCCTGCCTTCCATGTACCATAGTGATCCCTCCTTCCTGCCTTCCATGTACCATAGTGATCCCTCCTTCCTTTCTTCCATGTACCATAGTAATTTCTCCCTCCAGTCTTCCATGTACCATAGTGATCCCTCCTTTCTTTCTTCCATGTACCATAGTGATCACACCTTCCTGCCTTACATGTACCATAGTGATCCCTCCTTCCCTTCTTCCATGTGCCATAGTGATCACTTCTTCCTTTCTTCCACGTACCATAGTGATCCCTCCTTCCTGCCTTACATGTACCATAGTGATCCCTCCTTCCTTTCTTCCATGTACCATATTGATCCCACCTTCCTGCCTTCCATGTACCATAGTGATCCCTCCTTCCCTTGTTCGATGTACCATAGTGATCCCTCCTTCCTTTCTTCCATGTACCATAGTGATCCCTCCTTCCTTTCTTCCATGTACCATAGTTATCCCTACTTCCTGCCTTACATGTACCTTAGTGATCCCTCCTTCCTTTCTTCTATGTACCATAGTTATCCCTACTTCCTTTCTTCCATGTACCATAGTGATACCTCCTTCCTTTCTTCCATGTACCATAGTGATCCCTCCTTCCTTTCTTCCATGTACCATAGTGATCCCTCCTTCCTGCCTTACACGTACCATAGTGATCCCTCCTTTCTTTCTTCCATGTGCCATAGTGATCCCACTTTCCATGTACCATAGTGATCCCTCCTTCCTTTCTTCCATGTACCATAGTGATCCCTCTTTCCTTTCTTCCATGTACCATAGTGATCCCACCTTACTGCTTTCGATGTACCATAGTGGTCCCTCCTTCCCTTGTTCCATGTACCATAGTGATCCCTCCTTCCTTTCTTCCATGTACCATAGTGATCCCTCCTTCCTTTGTTTTATGTACCATAGTGATCCCTCCTTCCTTTCTTCCATGTACCATAGTGATTCCTCCTTCCTTTCTACCATGTACCATAGTGATCCCTCCTTCCTGCCTTCCATGTACCATAGCGATCCCTCCTTCCTGCCTTCCATGTAACATAGTGATCCCTCCTTTCTTTCTTCCATGTACCATAGTAATTTCTCCCTCCAGCCTTCCATGTACCATAGTTATCCCTCCTTTCTTTCTTCCATGTACCATAGTGATCACACCTTCCTGCCTTACATGTACCACAGTGATCCCTCCTTCCCTTCTTCCATGTGCCATAGTGATCCCTCCTTCCTTTCTTCCATGTACCATAGTGATCCCTACTTCCTTTCTTCCATGTACCATAGTGATCCCTCCTTCCTGCTTTACATGTACCATAGTGATCCCTTCTTCCTTTCTTCCATGTACCATAGTGATCCCTCCTTCCTGCCTTACATGTACCATAGTGATCCCTCCTTCCTTTCTTCCATATACCATTGTCATCCCACCTTCCTGCCTTCCATATACCATAGTGATCCCTCCTTCCCTTGTTCCATGTACCATAGTGATCCCTCCTTCCTTTCTTCCATGTACCATAGTCATCCCTCCTTCCTTTCTTCCATGTACCATAGTTATCCTTCCTTCCTGCCTTACATGTACCATAGTGATCCCTCCTTCCTTTCTTCCATGTACCATAGTGATCCCTCCTTCCTTTCTTCCATGTACCATAGTGATCCCTCCTTCCTTTCTTCCATGTACCATAGTGATCCCACCTTCCATGTACCATAGTGATCCCTCCATCCTTTCTTCCATGTACCATAGTGATCCCTCCTTCCTTTCTTCCATGTACCATAGTGATCCCTTCTTCCTGCCTTCCATGTACTATAGTGATTCTTCCTTCCTTTTTTCCATGTACCATAGTGATCCCTCCTTCCTTTCTTCCATGTACCATAGTGATCCCACCTTCCATGTACCATAGTGATCCCTCGTTCCTTTCTTCCATGTACCATAGTGATCCCACCTTACTGCTTTCGATGTACCATAGTGGTCCCTCCTTCCCTTGTTCCATGTACCATAGTGATCCCTCTTTCCTTTCTTCCATGTACCATAGTGATCCCTCCTTCCTTTCTTCCATGTACCATAGTGATCCCTCCTTCCTTTTTTACATGTACCATAGTGATCCCTCCTTCCTTTCTTTTATGTACCATAGTGATCCCTCCTTCCTTTTTTGCATGTACCATAGTGATCCCTCCTTCCTTTCTTTTATGTACCATAGTGATCTCTCCTTCCTTTCTTCCATGTACCATATTGATTCCTCCTTCCTTTCTTCCATGTACCATAGTGATCCCTCCTTCCTGCCTTCCATGTACCATAGTGATCCTTCCTTCCTGCCTTCCATGTACCATAGTTATCCCTCCTTCCTGCCTTACATGTACCATAGTGATCCCTCCTTCCTTTCTTCCATGTACCATAGTTATCCCTACTTCCTTTCTTCCATGTACCATAGTGATACCTCCTTCCTTTCTTCCATGTACCATAGTGATCCCTCCTTTCTTTCTTCCATGTACCATAGTGATCCCTCCTTCCTGCCTTACATGTACCATAGTTATCCCTCCTTCCTGCCTTACATGTACCATAGTGATCCCTCCTTCCTTTCTTCCATGTACCATAGTTATCCCTACTTCCTTTCTTCCATGTACCATAGTGATCCTTCCTTCCTGCCTTCCATGTACCATAGTTATCCCTCCTTCCTGCCTTACATGTACCATAGTGATCCCTCCTTCCTTTCTTCCATGTACCATAGTTATCCCTACTTCCTTTCTTCCATGTACCATAGTGATACCTCCTTCCTTTCTTCCATGTACCATAGTGATCCCTCCTTTCTTTCTTCCATGTACCATAGTGATCCCTCCTTCCTGCCTTACATGTACCATAGTTATCCCTCCTTCCTGCCTTACATGTACCATAGTGATCCCTCCTTCCTTTCTTCCATGTACCATAGTTATCCCTACTTCCTTTCTTCCATGTACCATAGTGATACCTCCTTCATTTCTTCCATGTACCATAGTGATCCCTCCTTTCTTTCTTCCATGTACCATAGTGATCCCTCCTTCCTGCCTTACATGTACCATAATGACCCCTCCTTCCTTTCTTCCATGTGCCATAGTGATCCCACCTTCCATGTACCATAGTGATCCCTCCTTCCTTTCTTCCATGTACCATAGTAATTTCTCCCTCCAGCCTTCCATGTACCATAGTGATCCCTCCTTTCTTTCTTCCATGTACCATAGTGATCACACCTTCCTGCCTTACATGTACCTTAGTGATCCCTTCTTCCATGTACCATAGTGATCCCTCCTTCCTTTCTTCCATGTACCATAGTGATCCCTCCTTCCTTTCTTCCATGTACCATAGTGATCCCTCCTTCCTTTGTTTTATGTACCATAGTGATCCCTCCTTCCTTTCTTCCATGTACCATAGTTATTCCTCCTTCCTTTCTTCCATGTACCATAGTGATCCCTCCTTCCTGCCTTCCATGTACCATAGTGATCCCTCCTTCCTGCCTTCCATGTACCATAGTGATCCCTCCTTCCTGCCTTCCATGTACCATAGTTATCCCTCCTTCCTTTCTTCCATGTACCATAGTAATTTCTCCCTCCAGCCTTCCATGTACCATAGTGATCCCTCCTTTCTTTCTTCCATGTACCATAGTGATCACACCTTCCTGCCTTACATGTACCATAGTGATCCCTCCTTCCCTTCCTCCATGTGCCATAGTGATCCCCCCTTCCTTTCTTCCATGTACCATAGTGATCCCTACTTCCTTTCTTCCATGTACCATAGTGATCCCTCCTTCCTGCTTTACATGTACCATAGTGATCACTTATTCCTTTCTTCCACGTACCATAGTGATCCCTCCTTCCTGCCTTACATGTACCATAGTGATCCCTCCTTCCTTTCTTCCATGTACCATATTGATCCCACCTTCCTGCCTTCCATGTACCATAGTGATCCCTCCTTCCTTTGTTTTATGTACCATAGTGATTCCTCCTTCCTTTCTTCCATGTACCATAGTGATCCCTCCTTCCCTTGTTCCATGTACCATAGTGATCCCTCCTTCCTTTCTTCCATGTACCATAGTGATCCCTCCTTTTTTTCTTCCATGTACCATAGTAATTCTTCCTACCTTCCATGTGTCATAGTGATCCTTCCTGCCTTCTGTGTGCCATAGTGATTCTTCCATGTACCATTATGATCCTTCTTGCCTTCCATGTACCATAGTGATCCTTTCTTTTTGCCTTCCTTCCATATACCATAGTGTTCCCCCTTCCTTTCTTCCATATACCATAGTGTTCCCTCTTCCTTTCTTCCATATACCATAGTGATCCCTCCTTCCTGCCTTCCATGCACCATAGTGATCCCTCCTTCCTTTCTTCCATGTACCATAGTAATCCCTCCTTCCAGCCTTCCATGTACCATAGTGATCCCACCTTACTGCTTTCGATGTAACATAGTGATCCCTCCTTCCCTTGTTCCATGTACCATAGTGATCCCTCTTTCCTTTCTTCCATGTACCATAGTGATCCCTCCTTCCTTTCTTCCATGTACCATAGTGATCCCTCCTTCCTTTCTTCCATGTACCATAGTGATTCCTCCTTCCTTTCTTCCATGTACCATAGTGATCCCTCCTTCCTGCCTTCCATGTACCATAGTGATCCTTCCTTCCTGCCTTCCATGTACCATAGTTATCCCTCCTTCCTGCCTTACATGTACCATAGTGATCCCTCCTTCCTTTCTTCCATGTACCAGTTATCCCTACTTCCTTTCTTCCATGTACCATAGTGATACCTCCTTCCTTTCTTCCATGTACCATAGTGATCCCTCCTTTCTTTCTTCCATGTACCATAGTGATCCCTCCTTCCTGCCTTACATGTACCATAGTTATCCCTCCTTCCTGCCTTACATGTACCATAGTGATCCCTCCTTCCTTTCTTCCATGTACCATAGTTATCCCTACTTCCTTTCTTCCATGTACCATAGTGATACCTCCTTCATTTCTTCCATGTACCATAGTGATCCCTCCTTTCTTTCTTCCATGTACCATAGTGATCCCTCCTTCCTGCCTTACATGTACCATAATGACCCCTCCTTCCTTTCTTCCATGTGCCATAGTGATACCACCTTCCATGTACCATAGTGATCCCTCCTTCCTTTCTTCCATGTACCATAGTAATTTCTCCCTCCAGCCTTCCATGTACCATAGTGATCCCTCCTTTCTTTCTTCCATGTACCATAGTGATCACACCTTCCTGCCTTACATGTACCTTAGTGATCCCTTCTTCCATGTACCATAGTGATCCCACCTTCCGGCCTTACATGTACCATATTGATCCCTCCTTCCCTTGTTCCATGTACCATAGTGATCCCTCTTTCCTTTCTTCCATGTACCATAGTGATCCCTCCTTCCTTTCTTCCATGTACCATAGTGATCCCTTCTTCCTTTCTTCCATGTACCATAGTGATCCCTCCTTCCTTTGTTTTATGTACCATAGTGATCCCTCCTTCCTTTCTTCCATGTACCATAGTTATTCCTCCTTCCTTTCTTCCATGTACCATAGTGATCCCTCCTTCCTGCCTTCCATGTACCATAGTGATCCCTCCTTCCTGCCTTCCATGTACCATAGTGATCCCTCCTTCCTGCCTTCCATGTACCATAGTTATCCCTCCTTCCTTTCTTCCATGTACCATAGTAATTTCTCCCTCCAGCCTTCCATGTACCATAGTGATCCCTCCTTTCTTTCTTCCATGTACCATAGTGATCACACCTTCCTGCCTTACATGTACCATAGTGATCCCTCCTTCCCTTCCTCCATGTGCCATAGTGATCCCTCCTTCCTTTCTTCCATGTACCATAGTGATCCCTACTTCCTTTCTTCCATGTACCATAGTGATCCCTCCTTCCTGCTTTACATGTACCATAGTGATCACTTATTCCTTTCTTCCACGTACCATAGTGATCCCTCCTTCCTGCCTTACATGTACCATAGTGATCCCTCCTTCCTTTCTTCCATGTACCATATTGATCCCACCTTCCTGCCTTCCATGTACCATAGTGATCCCTCCTTCCTTTGTTTTATGTACCATAGTGATTCCTCCTTCCTTTCTTCCATGTACCATAGTGATCCCTCCTTCCCTTGTTCCATGTACCATAGTGATCCCTCCTTCCTTTCTTCCATGTACCATAGTGATCCCTCCTTTTTTTCTTCCATGTACCATAGTAATTCTTCCTACCTTCCATGTGTCATAGTGATCCTTCCTGCCTTCTGTGTGCCATAGTGATTCTTCCATGTACCATTATGATCCTTCTTGCCTTCCATGTACCATAGTGATCCTTTCTTTTTGCCTTCCTTCCATATACCATAGTGTTCCCCCTTCCTTTCTTCCATATACCATAGTGTTCCCTCTTCCTTTCTTCCATATACCATAGTGATCCCTCCTTCCTGCCTTCCATGCACCATAGTGATCCCTCCTTCCTTTCTTCCATGTACCATAGTGATCCCACCTTCCATGTACCATAGTGATCCCTCCTTCCTTTCTTCCATGTACCATAGTGATCCCACCTTACTGCTTTCGATGTACCATAGTGGTCCCTCCTTCCCTTGTTCCATGTACCATAGTGATCCCTCCTTCCTTTCTTCCATGTACCATAGTGATCCCTCCTTCCTTTCTTCCATGTACCATAGTGATCACACCTTCCTGCCTTACATGTACCATAGTGATCCCTCCTTCCCTTCCTCCATGTGCCATAGTGATCCCTCCTTCCTTTCTTCCATGTACCATAGTGATCCCTACTTCCTTTCTTCCATGTACCATAGTGATCCCTCCTTCCTGCTTTACATGTACCATAGTGATCACTTATTCCTTTCTTCCATGTACCATAGTGATCCCTCCTTCCTGCCTTACATGTACCATAGTGATCCCTCCTTCCTTTCTTCCATGTACCATATTGATCCCACCTTCCTGCCTTCCATGTACCATAGTGATCCCTCCTTCCCTTGTTCCATGTACCATAGTCATCCCTCCTTCCTTTCTTCTATGTACCATAGTTATCCCTACTTCCTTTCTTCCATGTACCATAGTGATACCTCCTTCCTTTCTTCCATGTACCATAGTGATCCCTCCTTCCTTTGTTTTATGTACCATAGTGATTCCTCCTTCCTTTCTTCCATGTACCATAGTGATCCCTCCTTCCCTTGTTCCATGTACCATAGTGATCCCTCCTTCCTTTCTTCCATGTACCATAGTGATCCCTCCTTTTTTTCTTCCATGTACCGTAGTAATCCTTCCTGCCTTCCATGTGTCATAGTGATCCTTCCTGCCTTCTGTGTGCCATAGTGATTCTTCCATGTACCATTATGATCCTTCTTGCCTTCCATGTACCATAGTGATCCTTTCTTTTTGCCTTCCTTCCATATACCATAGTGTTCCCTCTTCCTTTCTTCCATATACCATAGTGATCCCTCCTTCCTTTCTTCCATGTACCATAGTGATCCCTCCTTCCTTTGTTTTATGTACCATAGTGATTCCTTCTTCCTTTCTTCCATGTACCATAGTGATTCCTCCTTCCTTTCTTCCATGTACCATAGTGATCCCTCCTTCCTGCCTTCCATGTACCATAGTGATCCCTCCTTCCTGCCTTCCATGTAACATAGTGATCCCTCCTTCCTTTCTTCCATGTACCATAGTAATTTCTCCCTCCAGCCTTCCATGTACCATAGTGATCCCTCCTTTCTTTCTTCCATGTACCATAGTGATCACACCTTCCTGCCTTACATGTATCATAGTGATCCCTCCTTCCCTTCTTCCATGTGCCATAGTGATCCCTCCTTCCTTTCTTCCATGTACCATAGTGATCCCTCCTTCCTTTCTTCCATTTACCATTGTGATCCCTCCTTCCTGCCTTCCATGTACCATGTTGATCCCTCCTTCCTGCCTTCCATGTAACATAGTGATCTCTCCTTCTTTTCTTCCATGTACCATAGTAATTTCTCTCTCCAGCCTTCCATGTACCATAGTGACCCTCCTTTCTTTCTTCCATGTACCATAGTGATCACACCTTCCTGCCTTACATGTACCATAGTGATCTCTCCTTCCCTTCTTCCATGTGCCATAGTGACCCCTTCTTCCTTTCTTCCATGTACCATAGTGACCCCACCTTCCTGCCTTCCATGTACCATAGTGATCCCTCCTTCCCTTGTTCCATGTACCATAGTGATCCCTCCTTCCTTTCTTCCATGTACCATAGTGATCCCTCCTTCCTTTCTTCCATGTACCATAGTTATCCCTCCTTCCTGCCTTACATGTACCATAGTGATCCCTCCTTCCTTTCTTCCATGTACCATAGTTATCCATACTTCCTTTCTTCCATGTACCATAGTGATACCTCCTTCCTTTCTTCCATGTACCATAGTGATCCCTCCTTCCTTTCTTCCATGTACCATAGTGGTCCCTCCTTCCTGCCTTACATGTACCATAGTGATCCCTCCTTCCTTTCTTCCATGTGCCATAGTGATCCCACCTTCCATGTACCATAGTGATCCCTCCTTCCTTTCTTCCATGTACCATAGTGATCCCTCCTTCCTTTCTTCCATGTACCATAGTGATTCCACCTTACTGCTTTCGATGTACCATAGTGGTCCCTCCTTCCCTTGTTCCATGTACCATAGTGATCCCTCTTTCCTTTCTTCCATGTACCATAGTGATCCCTCCTTCCTGCCTTCCATGTAACATAGTGATCCCTCCTTCCTTTCTTCCATGTACCATAGTAATTTCTCTCTCCAGCCTTCCATGTACCATAGTGATCCCTCCTGTCTTTCTTCCATGAACCATAGTGATCCCTCCTTCCTTTCTTCCATGTACCATAGTGATCCCTCCTTCCTGCCCTACATGTACCATAGTGATCCCTCATTCCTTTCTTCCATGTGCCATAGTGACCCCTTCTTCCTTTCTTCCATGTACCATAGTGATCACACCTTCCTGCCTTACATGTACCATAGTGATCCCTCCTTCCCTTCTTCCATGTGCCATAGTGATCCCTCCTTCCCTTCTTCCATGTGCCATAGTGATCCCTCCTTCCTTTCTTCCATGTGCCATAGTGATCCCTCCTTCCTTTCTTCCATGTACCATAGTGATCCCTCCTTCCTTTCTTCCATGTACCATAGTGATCACACCTTCCTGCCTTACATGTACCATAGTGATCCCTCCTTCCTTTCTTCCATGTACCATAGTAATTTCTCCCGCCAGCCTTCCATGTACCATAGTGATCCCTTCTTTCTTTCTTCCATGTACCATAGTGATCACACCTTCCTGTCTTACATGTACCATAGTGATCCCTCCTTCCCTTCTTCCATGTGCCATAGTGATCCCTCCTTCCTTTCTTCCATGTACCATAGTGATCCGTCCTTCTTGCCCTACATGTACCATAGTGATCCCTCCTTCCTTTCTTCCATGTGCCATAGTGACCCCTTCTTCCTTTCTTCCATGTACCATAGTGATCACACCTTCCTGCCTTACATGTACCATAGTGATCCCTCCTTCCCTTCTTCCATGTGCCATAGTGATCCCTCCTTCCTTTCTTCCATGTGCCATAGTGATCCCTCCTTCCTTTCTTCCATGTACCATAGTGATCCCTCCTTCCTTTCTTCCATGTACCATAGTGATCACACCTTCCTGCCTTACATGTACCATAGTGATCCCTCCTTCCTTTCTTCCATGTACCATAGTAATTTCTCCCGCCAGCCTTCCATGTACCATAGTGATCCCTTCTTTCTTTCTTCCATGTACCATAGTGATCACACCTTCCTGCCTTACATGTACCATAGTGATCCCTCCTTCCCTTCTTCCATGTGCCATAGTGATCCCTCCTTCCTTTCTTCCATGTACCATACTGATCCCTCCTTCCTTTCTTCCATGTACCATAGTGATCCCTCCTTCCTGCCCCCCATGTACCATAGTGATCCCTCCTTCCTGCCTTCCATGTACCATAGTTATCCCTCCTTCCTTCCTTACATGTACCATAGTGATCCCTCCTTCCTTTCTTCCATGTACCATAGTTATCCCTACTTCCTTTCTTCCATGTACCATAGTGATATCTCCTTCCTTTCTTCCATGTACCACAGTGATCCCTCCTTCCTTTCTTCCATGTACCATAGTGATCCCTCCTTCCTGCCTTACATGTACCATAGTGATCCCTCCTTCCTTTCTTCCATGTACCATAGTTATCCCTACTTCCTTTCTTCCATGTACCATAGTGATACCTCCTTCCTTTCTTCCATGTACCATAGTGATCCCACCTTACTGCTTTCGATGTACCATAGTGATCCCTCCTTCCCTTGTTCCATGTACCATAGTGATCCCTCTTTCCTTTCTGCCATGTACCATAGTGATCCCTCCTTCCTTTCTTCCATGTACCATAGTGATCCCTCCTTCCTTTGTTTTATGTACCATAGTGATCCCTCCTTCCTTTCTTCCATGTACCATAGTTATTCCTCCCTCCTTTCTTCCATGTACCATAGTTATTCCTCCTTCCTTTCTTCCATGTACCATAGTGATCCCTCCTTCCTGCCTTCCATGTACCATAGTGATCCCTCCTTCCTGCCTTCCATGTACCATAGTGATCCCTCCTTCCTTTCTTCCATGTACCATAGTAATTTCTCCCTCCAGCCTTCCATGTACCATAGTGATCCCTCCTTTCTTTCTTCCATGTACCATAGTGATCGCACCTTCCTGCCTTACATGTACCATAGTGATCCCTCCTTCCCTTCTTCCATGTGCCATAGTGATCACTTCTTCCTTTCTTCCACGTACCATAGTGATCCCTTCTTCCTGCCTTACATGTACCATAGTGATCCCTCCTTCCTTTCTTCCATGTACCATATTGATCCCACCTTCCTGCCTTCCATGTACCATAGTGATCCCTCCTTCCCTTGTTCGATGTACCATAGTGATCCCTCCTTCCTTTCTTCCATGTACCATAGTGATCCCTCCTTCCTTTCTTCCATGTACCATAGTTATCCCTACTTCCTGCCTTACGTGTACCTTAGTGATCCCTCCTTCCTTTCTTCTATGTACCATAGTTATCCCTACTTCCTTTCTTCCATGTACCATAGTGATACCTCCTTCCTTTCTTCCATGTACCATAGTGATCCCTCCTTCCTTTCTTCCATGTACCATAGTGATCCCTCCTTCCTGCCTTACACGTACCATAGTGATCCCTCCTTCCTTTCTTCCATGTGCCATAGTGATCCCACTTTCCATGTACCATAGTGATCCCTCCTTCCTTTCTTCCATGTACCATAGTGATCCCTCTTTCCTTTCTTCCATGTACCATAGTGATCCCACCTTACTGCTTTCGATGTACCATAGTGGTCCCTCCTTCCCTTGTTCCATGTACCATAGTGATCCCTCTTTCCTTTCTTCCATGTACCATAGTGATCCCTCCTTCCTTTCTTCCATGTACCATAGTGATCCCTCCTTCCTTTGTTTTATGTACCATAGTGATCCCTCCTTCCTTTCTTCCATGTACCATAGTGATTCCTCCTTCCTTTCTACCATGTACCATAGTGATCCCTCCTTCCTGCCTTCCATGTACCATAGTGATCCCTCCTTCCTGCCTTCCATGTAACATAGTGATCCCTCCTTTCTTTCTTCCATGTACCATAGTAATTTCTCCCTCCAGCCTTCCATGTACCATAGTGATCCCTCCTTTCTTTCTTCCATGTACCATAGTGATCACACCTTCCTGCCTTACATGTACCACAGTGATCCCTCCTTCCCTTCTTCCATGTGCCATAGTGATCCCTCCTTCCTTTCTTCCATGTACCATAGTGATCCCTACTTCCTTTCTTCCATGTACCATAGTGATCCCTCCTTCCTGCTTCACATGTACCATAGTGATCCCTTCTTCCTTTCTTCCATGTACCATAGTGATCCCTCCTTCCTGCCTTACATGTACCATAGTGATCCCTCCTTCCTTTCTTCCATATACCATTGTCATCCCACCTTCCTGCCTTCCATGTACCATAGTGATCCCTCCTTCCCTTGTTCCATGTACCATAGTGATCCCTCCTTCCTTTCTTCCATGTACCATAGTCATCCCTCCTTCCTTTCTTCCATGTACCATAGTTATCCTTCCTTCCTGCCTTACATGTACCATAGTGATCCCTCCTTCCTTTCTTCCATGTACCATAGTGATCCCTCCTTCCTTTCTTCCATGTACCATAGTGATCCCTCCTTCCTTTCTTCCATGTACCATAGTGATCCCACCTTCCATGTACCATAGTGATCCCTCAATCCTTTCTTCCATGTACCATAGTGATCCCTCCTTCCTTTCTTCCATGTACCATAGTGATCCCGCCTTCCTGCCTTCCATGTACCATAGCGATTCTTCCTTCCTTTCTTCCATGTACCATAGTGATCCCTTCTTCCTGCCTTCCATGTACTATAGTGATGCTTCCTTCCTTTTTTCCATGTACCATAGTGATCCCTCCTTCCTTTCTTCCATGTACCATAGTGATCCCACCTTCCATGTACCATAGTGATCCCTCCTTCCTTTCTTCCATGTACCATAGTGATCCCACCTTACTGCTTTCGATGTACCATAGTGGTCCCTCCTTCCCTTGTTCCATGTACCATAGTGATCCCTCTTTCCTTTCTTCCATGTACCATAGTGATCCCTCCTTCCTTTCTTCCATGTACCATAGTGATCCCTCCTTCCTTTTTTACATGTACCATAGTGATCCCTCCTTCCTTTCTTTTATGTACCATAGTGATCCCTCCTTCCTTTTTTGCATGTACCATAGTGATCCCTCCTTCCTTTCTTTTATGTACCATAGTGATCCCTCCTTCCTTTCTTCCATGTACCATAGTGATTCCTCCTTCCTTTCTTCCATGTACCATAGTGATCCCTCATTTCTTTCTTCCATGTACCATAGTGATCCCTCCTTCCTGACTTACATGTACCATAGTTATCCCTCCTTCCTGCCTTACATGTACCATAGTGATCCCTCCTTCCTTTCTTCCATGTACCATAGTTATCCCTACTTCCTTTCTTCCATGTACCATAGTGATACCTCCTTCATTTCTTCCATGTACCATAGTGATCCCTCCTTTCTTTCTTCCATGTACCATAGTGATCCCTCCTTTCTTTCTTCCATGTACCATAGTGATCCCTCATTTCTTTCTTCCATGTACCATAGTGATCCCTCCTTCCTGACTTACATGTACCATAGTTATCCCTCCTTCCTGCCTTACATGTACCATAATGACCCCTCCTTCCTTTCTTCCATGTGCCATAGTGATCCCACCTTCCATGTACCATAGTGATCCCTCCTTCCTTTCTTCCATGTACCATAGCAATTTCTCCCTCCAGCCTACCATGTACCATAGTGATCCCTCCTTTCTTTCTTCCATGTACCATAGTGATCACACCTTCCTGCCTTACATGTACCTTAGTGATCCCTTCTTCCATGTACCATAGTGATCCCACCTTCCGGCCTTACATGTACCATATTGATCCCTCCTTCCCTTGTTCCATGTACCATAGTGATCCCTCTTTCCTTTCTTCCATGTACCATAGTGATCCCTCCTTCCTTTCTTCCATGTACCATAGTGATCCCTCCTTCCTTTCTTCCATGTACCATAGTGATCCCTCCTTCCTTTGTTTTATGTACCATAGTGATCCCTCCTTCCTTTCTTCCATGTACCATAGTGATTCCTCCTTCCTTTCTTCCATGTACCATAGTGATCCCTCCTTCCTGCCTTCCATGTACCATAGTGATCCCTCCTTCCTGCCTTCCATGTACCATAGTGATCCCTCCTTCCTACCTTCCATGTACCATAGTTATCCCTCCTTCCTTTATTCCATGTACCATAGTAATTTCTCCCTCCAGCCTTCCATGTACCATAGTGATCCCTCCTTTCTTTCTTCCATGTACCATAGTGATCACACCTTCCTGCCTTACATGTACCATAGTGATCCCTCCTTCCCTTCCTCCATGTGCCATAGTGATCCCTCCTTCCTTTCTTCCATGTACCATAGTGATCCCTACTTCCTTTCTTCCATGTACCATAGTGATCCCTCCTTCCTGCTTTACATGTACCATAGTGATCACTTATTCCTTTCTTCCACGTACCATAGTGATCCCTCCTTCCTGCCTTACATGTACCATAGTGATCCCTCCTTCCTTTCTTCCATGTACCATATTGATCCCACCTTCCTGCCTTCCATGTACCATAGTGATCCCTCCTTCCCTTGTTCCATGTACCATAGTGATCCCTCCTTCCTTTCTTCCATGTACCATAGTGATCCCTCCTTCCTTTCTTCCATGTACCATAGTTATCTCTACTTCCTGCATTACATGTACCATAGTGATCCCTCCTTCCTTTCTTCTATGTACCATAGTTATCCCTACTTCCTTTCTTCCATGTACCATAGTGATACCTCCTTCCTTTCTTCCATGTACCATAGTGATCCCTCCTTCCTTTGTTTTATGTACCATAGTGATTCCTCCTTCCTTTCTTCCATGTACCATAGTGATCCCTCCTTCCCTTGTTCCATGTACCATAGTGATCCCTCCTTCCTTTCTTCCATGTACCATAGCGATCCCTCCTTTTTTTCTTCCATGTACCATAGTAATCCTTCCTGCCTTCCATGTGTCATAGTGATCCTTCCTGCCTTCTGTGTGCCATAGTGATTCTTCCATGTACCATTATGATCCTTCTTGCCTTCCATGTACCATAGTGATCCTTTCTTTTTGCCTTCCTTCCATATACCATAGTGTTCCCCCTTCCTTTCTTCCATATACCATAGTGTTCCCTCTTCCTTTCTTCCATATACCATAGTGATCCCTCCTTCCTGCCTTCCATGCACCATAGTGATCACACCTTCCTGCCTTACATGTACCATAGTGATCCCTCCTTCCCTTCTTCCATGTGCCATAGTGATCCCTCCTTCCTTTCTTCCATGTACCATACTGATCCCTCCTTCCTTTCTTCCATGTACCATAGTGATCCCTCCTTCCTGCCCCCCATGTACCATAGTGATCCCTCCTTCCTGCCTTCCATGTACCATAGTTATCCCTCCTTCCTTCCTTACATGTACCATAGTGATCCCTCCTTCCTTTCTTCCATGTACCATAGTTATCCCTACTTCCTTTCTTCCATGTACCATAGTGATATCTCCTTCCTTTCTTCCATGTACCATAGTGATCCCTCCTTCCTTTGTTTTATGTACCATAGTGATCCCTCCTTCCTTTCTTCCATGTACCATAGTTATTCCTCCTTCCTTTCTTCCATGTACCATAGTGATCCCTCCTTCCTGCCTTCCATGTACCATAGTGATCCCTCCTTCCTGCCTTCCATGTACCATAGTGATCCCTCCTTCCTTTCTTCCATGTACCATAGTGATCCCTCCTTCCTGCCTTACATGTACCATAGTGATCCCTCCTTCCTTTCTTCCATGTACCATAGTTATCCCTACTTCCTTTCTTCCATGTACCATAGTGATACCTCCTTCCTTTCTTCCATGTACCATAGTGATCCCACCTTACTGCTTTCGATGTACCATAGTGATCCCTCCTTCCCTTGTTCCATGTACCATAGTGATCCCTCTTTCCTTTCTTCCATGTACCATAGTGATCCCTCCTTCCTTTCTTCCATGTACCATAGTGATCCCTCCTTCCTTTCTTCCATGTACCATAGTGATCCCTCCTTCCTTTGTTTTATGTACCATAGTGATCCCTCCTTCCTTTCTTCCATGTACCATAGTTATTCCTCCTTCCTTTCTTCCATGTACCATAGTTATTCCTCCTTCCTTTCTTCCATGTACCATAGTGATCCCTCCTTCCTGCCTTCCATGTAACATAGTGATCTCTCCTTCTTTTCTTCCATGTACCATAGTAATTTCTCTCTCCAGCCTTCCATGTACCATAGTGACCCTCTTTTCTTTCTTCCATGTACCATAGTGATCACACCTTCCTGCCTTACATGTACCATAGTGATCCCTCCTTCCCTTCTTCCATGTGCCATAGTGACCCCTTCTTCCTTTCTTCCATGTACCATAGTGATCCCTCCTTCCTGCCTTACATGTACCATAGTGATCCCTCCTTACTTTCTTCCATATACCATAGTGATCCCACCTTCCTGCCTTCCATGTACCATAGTGATCCCTCCTTCCCTTGTTCCATGTACCATAGTGATCCCTCCTTCCTTTCTTCCATGTACCATAGTGATCCCTCCTTCCTTTCTTCCATGTACCATAGTTATCCCTCCTTCCTGCCTTACATGTACCATAGTGATCCCTCCTTCCTTTCTTCCATGTACCATAGTTATCCCTACTTCCTTTCTTCCATGTACCATAGTGATACCTCCTTCCTTTCTTCCATGTACCATAGTGATCCCTCCTTCCTTTCTTCCATGTACCATAGTGGTCCCTCTTTCCTGCCTTACATGTACCATAGTGATCCCTCCTTCCTTTCTTCCATGTGCCATAGTGATCCCACCTTCCATGTACCATAGTGATCCCTCCTTCCTTTCTTCCATGTACCATAGTGATCCCTCCTTCCTTTCTTCCATGTACCATAGTGATTCCACCTTACTGCTTTCGATGTACCATAGTGGTCCCTCCTTCCCTTGTTCCATGTACCATAGTGATCCCTCTTTCCTTTCTTCCATGTACCATAGTGATCCCTCCTTCCTGCCTTCCATGTAACATAGTGATCCCTCCTTCCTTTCTTCCATGTACCATAGTAATTTCTCTCTCCAGCCTTCCATGTACCATAGTGATCCCTCCTGTCTTTCTTCCATGTACCATAGTGATCCCTCCTTCCTTTCTTCCATGTACCATAGTGATCCCTCCTTCCTGCCCTACATGTACCATAGTGATCCCTCCTTCCTTTCTTCCATGTGCCATAGTGACCCCTTCTTCCTTTCTTCCATGTACCATAGTGATCCGTCCTTCCTGCCCTACATGTACCATAGTGATCCCTCCTTCCTTTCTTCCATGTGCCATAGTGACCCCTGCTTCCTTTCTTCCATGTACCATAGTGATAACTCCTTCCCTTCTTCCATGTGCCATAGTGATCCCTCCTTCCTTTCTTCCATGTGCCATAGTGATCCCTCCTTCCTTTCTTCCATGTACCATAGTGATCCCTCCTTCCTTTCTTCCATGTACCATAGTGATCACACCTTCCTGCCTTACATGTACCATAGTGATCCCTCCTTCCTTTCTTCCATGTACCATAGTAATTTCTCCCGCCAGCCTTCCATGTACCATAGTGATCCCTTCTTTCTTTCTTCCATGTACATAGTGATCACACCTTCCTGCCTTACATGTACCATAGTGATCCCTCCTTCCCTTCTTCCATGTGCCATAGTGATCCCTCCTTCCTTTCTTCCATGTACCATACTGATCCCTCCTTCCTTTCTTCCATGTACCATAGTGATCCCTCCTTCCTGCCCCCCATGTACCATAGTGATCCCTCCTTCCTGCCTTCCATGTACCATAGTTATCCCTCCTTCCTTCCTTACATGTACCATAGTGATCCCTCCTTCCTTTCTTCCATGTACCATAGTTATCCCTACTTCCTTTCTTCCATGTACCATAGTGATATCTCCTTCCTTTCTTCCATGTACCACAGTGATCCCTCCTTCCTTTCTTCCATGTACCATAGTGATCCCTCCTTCCTGCCTTACATGTACCATAGTGATCCCTCCTTCCTTTCTTCCATGTACCATAGTTATCCCTACTTCCTTTCTTCCATGTACCATAGTGATACCTCCTTCCTTTCTTCCATGTACCATAGTGATCCCACCTTACTGCTTTCGATGTACCATAGTGATCCCTCCTTCCCTTGTTCCATGTACCATAGTGATCCCTCTTTCCTTTCTTCCATGTACCATAGTGATCCCTCCTTCCTTTCTTCCATGTACCATAGTGATCCCTCCTTCCTTTCTTCCATGTACCATAGTGATCCCTCCTTCCTTTGTTTTATGTACCATAGTGATCCCTCCTTCCTTTCTTCCATGTACCATAGTTATTCCTCCTTCCTTTCTTCCATGTACCATAGTTATTCCTCCTTCCTTTCTTCCATGTACCATAGTGATCCCTCCTTCCTGCCTTCCATGTACCATAGTGATCCCTCCTTCCTGCCTTCCATGTACCATAGTGATCCCTCCTTCCTTTCTTCCATGTACCATAGTAATTTCTCCCTCCAGTCTTCCATGTACCATAGTGATCCCTCCTTTCTTTCTTCCATGTACCATAGTGATCACACCTTCCTGCCTTACATGTACCATAGTGATCCCTCCTTCCCTTCTTCCATGTGCCATAGTGATCACTTCTTCCTTTCTTCCACGTACCATAGTGATCCCTCCTTCCTGCCTTACATGTACCATAGTGATCCCTCCTTCCTTTCTTCCATGTACCATATTGATCCCACCTTCCTGCCTTCCATGTACCATAGTGATCCCTCCTTCCCTTGTTCGATGTACCATAGTGATCCCTCCTTCCTTTCTTCCATGTACCATAGTGATCCCTCCTTCCTTTCTTCCATGTGCCATAGTTATCCCTACTTCCTGCCTTACATGTACCTTAGTGATCCCTCCTTCCTTTCTTCTATGTACCATAGTTATCCCTACTTCCTTTCTTCCATGTACCATAGTGATACCTCCTTCCTTTCTTCCATGTACCATAGTGATCCCTCCTTCCTTTCTTCCATGTACCATAGTGATCCCTCCTTCCTGCCTTACACGTACCATAGTGATCCCTCCTTTCTTTCTTCCATGTGCCATAGTGATCCCACTTTCCATGTACCATAGTGATCCCTCCTTCCTTTCTTCCATGTACCATAGTGATCCCTCTTTCCTTTCTTCCATGTACCATAGTGATCCCACCTTACTGCTTTCGATGTACCATAGTGGTCCCTCCTTCCCTTGTTCCATGTACCATAGTGATCCCTCCTTCCTTTCTTCCATGTACCATAGTGATCCCTCCTTCCTTTGTTTTATGTACCATAGTGATCCCTCCTTCCTTTCTTCCATGTACCATAGTGATTCCTCCTTCCTTTCTACCATGTACCATAGTGATCCCTCCTTCCTGCCTTCCATGTACCATAGCGATCCCTCCTTCCTGCCTTCCATGTAACATAGTGATCCCTCCTTTCTTTCTTCCATGTACCATAGTAATTTCTCCCTCCAGCCTTCCATGTACCATAGTTATCCCTCCTTTCTTTCTTCCATGTACCATAGTGATCACACCTTCCTGCCTTACATGTACCACAGTGATCCCTCCTTCCCTTCTTCCATGTGCCATAGTGATCCCTCCTTCCTTTCTTCCATGTACCATAGTGATCCCTACTTCCTTTCTTCCATGTACCATAGTGATCCCTCCTTCCTGCTTTACATGTACCATAGTGATCCCTTCTTCCTTTCTTCCATGTACCATAGTGATCCCTCCTTCCTGCCTTACATGTACCATAGTGATCCCTCCTTCCTTTCTTCCATATACCATTGTCATCCCACCTTCCTGCCTTCCATGTACCATAGTGATCCCTCCTTCCCTTGTTCCATGTACCATAGTGATCCCTCCTTCCTTTCTTCCATGTACCATAGTCATCCCTCCTTCCTTTCTTCCATGTACCATAGTTATCCTTCCTTCCTGCCTTACATGTACCATAGTGATCCCTCCTTCCTTTCTTCCATGTACCATAGTGATCCCTCCTTCCTTTCTTCCATGTACCATAGTGATCCCTCCTTCCTTTCTTCCATGTACCATAGTGATCCCACCTTCCATGTACCATAGTGATCCCTCCATCCTTTCTTCCATGTACCATAGTGATCCCTCCTTCCTTTCTTCCATGTACCATAGTGATCCCTCCTTCCTGCCTTCCATGTACCATAGCGATTCTTCCTTCCTTTCTTCCATGTACCATAGTGATCCCTTCTTCCTGCCTTCCATGTACTATAGTGATTCTTCCTTCCTTTTTTCCATGTACCATAGTGATCCCTCCTTCCTTTCTTCCATGTACCATAGTGATCCCACCTTCCATGTACCATAGTGATCCCTCGTTCCTTTCTTCCATGTACCATAGTGATCCCACCTTACTGCTTTCGATGTACCATAGTGGTCCCTCCTTCCCTTGTTCCATGTACCATAGTGATCCCTCTTTCCTTTCTTCCATGTACCATAGTGATCCCTCCTTCCTTTCTTCCATGTACCATAGTGATCCCTCCTTCCTTTTTTACATGTACCATAGTGATCCCTCCTTCCTTTCTTTTATGTACCATAGTGATCCCTCCTTCCTTTTTTGCATGTACCATAGTGATCCCTCCTTCCTTTCTTTTATGTACCATAGTGATCTCTCCTTCCTTTCTTCCATGTACCATATTGATTCCTCCTTCCTTTCTTCCATGTACCATAGTGATCCCTCCTTCCTGCCTTCCATGTACCATAGTGATCCTTCCTTCCTGCCTTCCATGTACCATAGTTATCCCTCCTTCCTGCCTTACATGTACCATAGTGATCCCTCCTTCCTTTCTTCCATGTACCATAGTTATCCCTACTTCCTTTCTTCCATGTACCATAGTGATACCTCCTTCCTTTCTTCCATGTACCATAGTGATCCCTCCTTTCTTTCTTCCATGTACCATAGTGATCCCTCCTTCCTGCCTTACATGTACCATAGTTATCCCTCCTTCCTGCCTTACATGTACCATAGTGATCCCTCCTTCCTTTCTTCCATGTACCATAGTTATCCCTACTTCCTTTCTTCCATGTACCATAGTGATCCTTCCTTCCTGCCTTCCATGTACCATAGTTATCCCTCCTTCCTGCCTTACATGTACCATAGTGATCCCTCCTTCCTTTCTTCCATGTACCATAGTTATCCCTACTTCCTTTCTTCCATGTACCATAGTGATACCTCCTTCCTTTCTTCCATGTACCATAGTGATCCCTCCTTTCTTTCTTCCATGTACCATAGTGATCCCTCCTTCCTGCCTTACATGTACCATAGTTATCCCTCCTTCCTGCCTTACATGTACCATAGTGATCCCTCCTTCCTTTCTTCCATGTACCATAGTTATCCCTACTTCCTTTCTTCCATGTACCATAGTGATACCTCCTTCATTTCTTCCATGTACCATAGTGATCCCTCCTTTCTTTCTTCCATGTACCATAGTGATCCCTCCTTCCTGCCTTACATGTACCATAATGACCCCTCCTTCCTTTCTTCCATGTGCCATAGTGATCCCACCTTCCATGTACCATAGTGATCCCTCCTTCCTTTCTTCCATGTACCATAGTAATTTCTCCCTCCAGCCTTCCATGTACCATAGTGATCCCTCCTTTCTTTCTTCCATGTACCATAGTGATCACACCTTCCTGCCTTACATGTACCTTAGTGATCCCTTCTTCCATGTACCATAGTGATCCCTCCTTCCTTTCTTCCATGTACCATAGTGATCCCTCCTTCCTTTCTTCCATGTACCATAGTGATCCCTCCTTCCTTTGTTTTATGTACCATAGTGATCCCTCCTTCCTTTCTTCCATGTACCATAGTTATTCCTCCTTCCTTTCTTCCATGTACCATAGTGATCCCTCCTTCCTGCCTTCCATGTACCATAGTGATCCCTCCTTCCTGCCTTCCATGTACCATAGTGATCCCTCCTTCCTGCCTTCCATGTACCATAGTTATCCCTCCTTCCTTTCTTCCATGTACCATAGTAATTTCTCCCTCCAGCCTTCCATGTACCATAGTGATCCCTCCTTTCTTTCTTCCATGTACCATAGTGATCACACCTTCCTGCCTTACATGTACCATAGTGATCCCTCCTTCCCTTCCTCCATGTGCCATAGTGATCCCTCCTTCCTTTCTTCCATGTACCATAGTGATCCCTACTTCCTTTCTTCCATGTACCATAGTGATCCCTCCTTCCTGCTTTACATGTACCATAGTGATCACGTATTCCTTTCTTCCACGTACCATAGTGATCCCTCCTTCCTGCCTTACATGTACCATAGTGATCCCTCCTTCCTTTCTTCCATGTACCATATTGATCCCACCGTCCTGCCTTCCATGTACCATAGTGATCCCTCCTTCCTTTGTTTTATGTACCATAGTGATTCCTCCTTCCTTTCTTCCATGTACCATAAGGATCCCTCCTTCCCTTGTTCCATGTACCATAGTGATCCCTCCTTCCTTTCTTCCATGTACCATAGTGATCCCTCCTTTTTTTCTTCCATGTACCATAGTAATTCTTCCTACCTTCCATGTGTCATAGTGATCCTTCCTGCCTTCTGTGTGCCATAGTGATTCTTCCATGTACCATTATGATCCTTCTTGCCTTCCATGTACCATAGTGATCCTTTTTTTTTGCCTTCCTTCCATATACCATAGTGTTCCCCCTTCCTTTCTTCCATATACCATAGTGTTCCCTCTTCCTTTCTTCCATATACCATAGTGATCCCTCCTTCCTGCCTTCCATGCACCATAGTGATCCCTCCTTCCTTTCTTCCATGTACCATAGTAATCCCTCCTTCCAGCCTTCCATGTACCATAGTGATCCCACCTTACTGCTTTCGATGTAACATAGTGATCCCTCCTTCCCTTGTTCCATGTACCATAGTGATCCCTCTTTCCTTTCTTCCATGTACCATAGTGATCCCTCCTTCCTTTCTTCCATGTACCATAGTGATCCCTCCTTCCTTTCTTCCATGTACCATAGTGATTCCTCCTTCCTTTCTTCCATGTACCATAGTGATCCCTCCTTCCTGCCTTCCATGTACCATAGTGATCCTTCCTTCCTGCCTTCCATGTACCATAGTTATCCCTCCTTCCTGCCTTACATGTACCATAGTGATCCCTCCTTCCTTTCTTCCATGTACCATAGTTATCCCTACTTCCTTTCTTCCATGTACCATAGTGATACCTCCTTCCTTTCTTCCATGTACCATAGTGATCCCTCCTTTCTTTCTTCCATGTACCATAGTGATCCCTCCTTCCTGCCTTACATGTACCATAGTTATCCCTCCTTCCTGCCTTACATGTACCATAGTGATCCCTCCTTCCTTTCTTCCATGTACCATAGTTATCCCTACTTCCTTTCTTCCATGTACCATAGTGATACCTCCTTCATTTCTTCCATGTACCATAGTGATCCCTCCTTTCTTTCTTCCATGTACCATAGTGATCCCTCCTTCCTGCCTTACATGTACCATAATGACCCCTCCTTCCTTTCTTCCATGTGCCATAGTGATACCACCTTCCATGTACCATTGTGATCCCTCCTTCCTTTCTTCCATGTACCATAGTAATTTCTCCCTCCAGCCTTCCATGTACCATAGTGATCCCTCCTTTCTTTCTTCCATGTACCATAGTGATCACACCTTCCTGCCTTACATGTACCTTAGTGATCCCTTCTTCCATGTACCATAGTGATCCCACCTTCCGGCCTTACATGTACCATATTGATCCCTCCTTCCCTTGTTCCATGTACCATAGTGATCCCTCTTTCCTTTCTTCCATGTACCATAGTGATCCCTCCTTCCTTTCTTCCATGTACCATAGTGATCCCTTCTTCCTTTCTTCCATGTACCATAGTGATCCCTCCTTCCTTTGTTTTATGTACCATAGTGATCCCTCCTTCCTTTCTTCCATGTACCATAGTTATTCCTCCTTCCTTTCTTCCATGTACCATAGTGATCCCTCCTTCCTGCCTTCCATGTACCATAGTGATCCCTCCTTCCTGCCTTCCATGTACCATAGTGATCCCTCCTTCCTGCCTTCCATGTACCATAGTTATCCCTCCTTCCTTTCTTCCATGTACCATAGTAATTTCTCCCTCCAGCCTTCCATGTACCATAGTGATCCCTCCTTTCTTTCTTCCATGTACCATAGTGATCACACCTTCCTGCCTTACATGTACCATAGTGATCCCTCCTTCCCTTCCTCCATGTGCCATAGTGATCCCTCCTTCCTTTCTTCCATGTACCATAGTGATCCCTACTTCCTTTCTTCCATGTACCATAGTGATCCCTCCTTCCTGCTTTACATGTACCATAGTGATCACTTATTCCTTTCTTCCACGTACCATAGTGATCCCTCCTTCCTGCCTTACATGTACCATAGTGATCCCTCCTTCCTTTCTTCCATGTACCATATTGATCCCACCTTCCTGCCTTCCATGTACCATAGTGATCCCTCCTTCCTTTGTTTTATGTACCATAGTGATTCCTCCTTCCTTTCTTCCATGTACCATAGTGATCCCTCCTTCCCTTGTTCCATGTACCATAGTGATCCCTCCTTCCTTTCTTCCATGTACCATAGTGATCCCTCCTTTTTTTCTTCCATGTACCATAGTAATTCTTCCTACCTTCCATGTGTCATAGTGATCCTTCCTGCCTTCTGTGTGCCATAGTGATTCTTCCATGTACCATTATGATCCTTCTTGCCTTCCATGTACCATAGTGATCCTTTCTTTTTGCCTTCCTTCCATATACCATAGTGTTCCCCCTTCCTTTCTTCCATATACCATAGTGTTCCCTCTTCCTTTCTTCCATATACCATAGTGATCCCTCCTTCCTGCCTTCCATGCACCATAGTGATCCCTCCTTCCTTTCTTCCATGTACCATAGTAATCCCTCCTTCCAGCCTTCCATGTACCATAGTGATCCCACCTTACTGCTTTCGATGTAACATAGTGATCCCTCCTTCCCTTGTTCCATGTACCATAGTGATCCCTCTTTCCTTTCTTCCATGTACCATAGTGATCCCTCCTTCCTTTCTTCCATGTACCATAGTGATCCCTCCTTCCTTTGTTTTATGTACCATAGTGATTCCTCCTTCCTTTCTTCCATGTACCATAGTGATTCCTCCTTCCTTTCTTCCATGTACCATAGTGATTCCTCCTTCCTGCCTTCCATGTACCATAGTGATCCCTCCTTCCTGCCTTCCATGTAACATAGTGATCCCTCCTTCCTTTCTTCCATGTACCATAGTAATTTCTCCCTCCAGCCTTCCATGTACCATAGTGATCCCTCCTTTCTTTCTTCCATGTACCATAGTGATCACACCTTCCTGCCTTACATGTACCATAGTGATCCCTCCTTCCCTTCTTCCATGTGCCATAGTGATCCCTCCTTCCTTTCTTCCATGTACCATAGTGATCCCTCCTTCCTTTCTTCCATTTACCATTGTGATCCCTCCTTCCTGCCTTCCATGTACCATGTTGATCCCTCCTTCCTGCCTTCCATGTAACATAGTGATCTCTCCTTCTTTTCTTCCATGTACCATAGTAATTTCTCTCTCCAGCCTTCCATGTACCATAGTGACCCTCCTTTCTTTCTTCCATGCACCATAGTGATCACACCTTCCTGCCTTACATGTACCATAGTGATCCCTCCTTCCCTTCTTCCATGTGCCATAGTGACCCCTTCTTCCTTTCTTCCATATACCATAGTGATCCCTCCTTCCTGCCTTCCATGCACCATAGTGATCCCTCCTTCCTTTCTTCCATGTACCATAGTAATCCCTCCTTCCAGCCTTCCATGTACCATAGTGATCCCTCCTTTATTTCTTACATGTACCATAGTGATCCCACCTTCCATGTACCATAGTGATCCCTCCTTCCTTTCTTCCATGTACCAAAGTGATCCCTCCTTCCTTTCTTCCATGTACCATAGTGATCCCACCTTACTGCTTTCGATGTAACATAGTGATCCCTCCTTCCCTTGTTCCATGTACGAAAGTGATCCCTCTTTCCTTTCTTCCATGTACCATAGTGATCCCTCCTTCCTTTCTTCCATGTACCATAGTGATCCCTCCTTCCTTTCTTCCATGTACCATAGTGATCCCTCCTTCCTTTGTTTTATGTACCATAGTGATTCCTCCTTCCTTTCTTCCATGTACCATAGTGATTCCTCCTTCCTTTCTTCCATGTACCATAGTGATCCCTCCTTCCTGCCTTCCATGTACCATAGTGATCCCTCCTTCCTGCCTTCCATGTAACATAGTGATCCCTCCTTCCTTTCTTCCATGTACCATAGTAATTTCTCCCTCCAGCCTTCCATGTACCATAGTGATCCCTCCTTTCTTTCTTCCATGTACCATAGTGATCACACCTTCCTGCCTTACATGTACCATAGTGATCCCTCCTTCCCTTCTTCCATGTGCCATAGTGATCCCTCCTTCCTTTCTTCCATGTACCATAGTGATCCCTCCTTCCTTTCTTCCATTTACCATTGTGATCCCTCCTTCCTGCCTTCCATGTACCATGTTGATCCCTCCTTCCTGCCTTCCATGTAACATAGTGATCTCTCCTTCTTTTCTTCCATGTACCATAGTAATTTCTCTCTCCAGCCTTCCATGTACCATAGTGACCCTCTTTTCTTTCTTCCATGTACCATAGTGATCACACCTTCCTGCCTTACATGTACCATAGTGATCCCTCCTTCCCTTCTTCCATGTGCCATAGTGACCCCTTCTTCCTTTCTTCCATGTACCATAGTGATCCCTCCTTCCTGCCTTACATGTACCATAGTGATCCCTCCTTCCTTTCTTCCATATACCATAGTGATCCCACCTTCCTGCCTTCCATGTACCATAGTGATCCCTCCTTCCCTTGTTCCATGTACCATAGTGATCCCTCCTTCCTTTCTTCCATGTACCATAGTGATCCCTCCTTCCTTTCTTCCATGTACCATAGTTATCCCTCCTTCCTGCCTTACATGTAACATAGTGATCCCTCCTTCCTTTCTTCCATGTACCATAGTTATCCCTACTTCCTTTCTTCCATGTACCATAGTGATACCTCCTTCCTTTCTTCCATGTACCATAGTGATCCCTCCTTCCTTTCTTCCATGTACCATAGTGGTCCCTCCTTCCTGCCTTACATGTACCATAGTGATCCCTCCTTCCTTTCTTCCATGTGCCATAGTGATCCCACCTTCCATGTACCATAGTGATCCCTCCTTCCTTTCTTCCATGTACCATAGTGATCCCTCCTTCCTTTCTTCCATGTACCATAGTGATTCCACCTTACTGCTTTCGATGTACCATAGTGGTCCCTCCTTCCCTTGTTCCATGTACCATAGTGATCCCTCTTTCCTTTCTTCCATGTACCATAGTGATCCCTCCTTCCTGCCTTCCATGTAACATAGTGATCCCTCCTTACTTTCTTCCATGTACCATAGTAATTTCTCTCTCCAGCCTTCCATGTACCATAGTGATCCCTCCTGTCTTTCTTCCATGTACCATAGTGATCCCTCCTTCCTTTCTTCCATGTACCATAGTGATCCCTCCTTCCTGCCCTACATGTACCATAGTGATCCCTCCTTCCTTTCTTCCATGTGCCATAGTGACCCCTTCTTCCTTTCTTCCATGTACCATAGTGATCCGTCCTTCCTGCCCTACATGTACCATAGTGATCCCTCCTTCCTTTCTTCCATGTGCCATAGTGACCCCTGCTTCCTTTCTTCCATGTACCATAGTGATCCCTCCTTCCCTTCTTCCATGTGCCATAGTGATCCCTCCTTCCTTTCTTCCATGTGCCATAGTGATCCCTCCTTCCTTTCTTCCATGTACCATAGTGATCCCTCCTTCCTTTCTTCCATGTACCATAGTGATCACACCTTCCTGCCTTACATGTACCATAGTGATCCCTCCTTCCTTTCTTCCATGTACCATAGTAATTTCTCCCGCCAGCCTTCCATGTACCATAGTGATCCCTTCTTTCTTTCTTCCATGTACATAGTGATCACACCTTCCTGCCTTACATGTACCATAGTGATCCCTCCTTCCCTTCTTCCATGTGCCATAGTGATCCCTCCTTCCTTTCTTCCATGTACCATACTGATCCCTCCTTCCTTTCTTCCATGTACCATAGTGATCCCTCCTTCCTGCCCCCCATGTACCATAGTGATCCCTCCTTCCTGCCTTCCATGTACCATAGTTATCCCTCCTTCCTTCCTTACATGTACCATAGTGATCCCTCCTTCCTTTCTTCCATGTACCATAGTTATCCCTACTTCCTTTCTTCCATGTACCATAGTGATATCTCCTTCCTTTCTTCCATGTACCACAGTGATCCCTCCTTCCTTTCTTCCATGTACCATAGTGATCCCTCCTTCCTGCCTTACATGTACCATAGTGATCCCTCCTTCCTTTCTTCCATGTACCATAGTTATCCCTACTTCCTTTCTTCCATGTACCATAGTGATACCTCCTTCCTTTCTTCCATGTACCATAGTGATCCCACCTTACTGCTTTCGATGTACCATAGTGATCCCTCCTTCCCTTGTTCCATGTACCATAGTGATCCCTCTTTCCTTTCTTCCATGTACCATAGTGATCCCTCCTTCCTTTCTTCCATGTACCATAGTGATCCCTCCTTCCTTTCTTCCATGTACCACAGTGATCCCTCCTTCCTTTGTTTTATGTACCATAGTGATCCCTCCTTCCTTTCTTCCATGTACCATAGTTATTCCTCCTTCCTTTCTTCCATGTACCATAGTTATTCCTCCTTCCTTTCTTCCATGTACCATAGTGATCCCTCCTTCCTGCCTTCCATGTACCATAGTGATCCCTCCTTCCTGCCTTCCATGTACCATAGTGATCCCTCCTTCCTTTCTTCCATGTACCATAGTAATTTCTCCCTCCAGTCTTCCATGTACCATAGTGATCCCTCCTTTCTTTCTTCCATGTACCATAGTGATCACACCTTCCTGCCTTACATGTACCATAGTGATCCCTCCTTCCCTTCTTCCATGTGCCATAGTGATCACTTCTTCCTTTCTTCCACGTACCATAGTGATCCCTCCTTCCTGCCTTACATGTACCATAGTGATCCCTCCTTCCTTTCTTCCATGTACCATATTGATCCCACCTTCCTGCCTTCCATGTACCATAGTGATCCCTCCTTCCCTTGTTCGATGTACCATAGTGATCCCTCCTTCCTTTCTTCCATGTACCATAGTGATCCCTCCTTCCTTTCTTCCATGTACCATAGTTATCCCTACTTCCTGCCTTACATGTACCTTAGTGATCCCTCCTTCCTTTCTTCTATGTACCATAGTTATCCCTACTTCCTTTCTTCCATGTACCATAGTGATCCCTCCTTCCTTTCTTCCATGTGCCATAGTGATCCCACCTTCCATGTACCATAGTGATCCCTCCTTCCTTTCTTCCATGTACCATAGTGATCCCTCCTTCCTTTCTTCCATGTACCATAGTGATTCCACCTTACTGCTTTCGATGTACCATAGTGGTCCCTCCTTCCCTTGTTCCATGTACCATAGTGATCCCTCTTTCCTTTCTTCCATGTACCATAGTGATCCCTCCTTCCTGCCTTCCATGTAACATAGTGATCCCTCCTTCCTTTCTTCCATGTACCATAGTAATTTCTCTCTCCAGCCTTCCATGTACCATAGTGATCCCTCCTGTCTTTCTTCCATGTACCATAGTGATCCCTCCTTCCTTTCTTCCATGTACCATAGTGATCCCTCCTTCCTGCCCTACATGTACCATAGTGATCCCTCCTTCCTTTCTTCCATGTGCCATAGTGACCCCTTCTTCCTTTCTTCCATGTACCATAGTGATCCGTCCTTCCTGCCCTACATGTACCATAGTGATCCCTCCTTCCTTTCTTCCATGTGCCATAGTGACCCCTGCTTCCTTTCTTCCATGTACCATAGTGATCCCTCCTTCCCTTCTTCCATGTGTCATAGTGATCCCTCCTTCCTTTCTTCCATGTGCCATAGTGATCCCTCCTTCCTTTCTTCCATGTACCATAGTGATCCCTCCTTCCTTTCTTCCATGTACCATAGTGATCACACCTTCCTGCCTTACATGTACCATAGTGATCCCTCCTTCCTTTCTTCCATGTACCATAGTAATTTCTCCCGCCAGCCTTCCATGTACCATAGTGATCCCTTCTTTCTTTCTTCCATGTACATAGTGATCACACCTTCCTGCCTTACATGTACCATAGTGATCCCTCCTTCCCTTCTTCCATGTGCCATAGTGATCCCTCCTTCCTTTCTTCCATGTACCATACTGATCCCTCCTTCCTTTCTTCCATGTACCATAGTGATCCCTCCTTCCTGCCCCCCATGTACCATAGTGATCCCTCCTTCCTGCCTTCCATGTACCATAGTTATCCCTCCTTCCTTCCTTACATGTACCATAGTGATCCCTCCTTCCTTTCTTCCATGTACCATAGTTATCCCTACTTCCTTTCTTCCATGTACCATAGTGATATCTCCTTCCTTTCTTCCATGTACCACAGTGATCCCTCCTTCCTTTCTTCCATGTACCATAGTGATCCCTCCTTCCTGCCTTACATGTACCATAGTGATCCCTCCTTCCTTTCTTCCATGTACCATAGTTATCCCTACTTCCTTTCTTCCATGTACCATAGTGATACCTCCTTCCTTTCTTCCATGTACCATAGTGATCCCACCTTACTGCTTTCGATGTACCATAGTGATCCCTCCTTCCCTTGTTCCATGTACCATAGTGATCCCTCTTTCCTTTCTTCCATGTACCATAGTGATCCATCCTTCCTTTCTTCCATGTACCATAGTGATCCCTCCTTCCTTTCTTCCATGTACCATAGTGATCCCTCCTTCCTTTGTTTTATGTACCATAGTGATCCCTCCTTCCTTTCTTCCATGTACCATAGTTATTCCTCATTCCTTTCTTCCATGTACCATAGTTATTCCTCCTTCCTTTCTTCCATGTACCATAGTGATCCCTCCTTCCTGCCTTCCATGTACCATAGTGATCCCTCCTTCCTGCCTTCCATGTACCATAGTGATCCCTCCTTCCTTTCTTCCATGTACCATAGTAATTTCTCCCTCCAGTCTTCCATGTACCATAGTGATCCCTCCTTTCTTTCTTCCATGTACCATAGTGATCACACCTTCCTGCCTTACATGTACCATAGTGATCCCTCCTTCCCTTCTTCCATGTGCCATAGTGATCACTTCTTCCTTTCTTCCACGTACCATAGTGATCCCTCCTTCCTGCCTTACATGTACCATAGTGATCCCTCCTTCCTTTCTTCCATGTACCATATTGATCCCACCTTCCTGCCTTCCATGTACCATAGTGATCCCTCCTTCCCTTGTTCGATGTACCATAGTGATCCCTCCTTCCTTTCTTCCATGTACCATAGTGATCCCTCCTTCCTTTCTTCCATGTACCATAGTTATCCCTACTTCCTGCCTTACATGTACCTTAGTGATCCCTCCTTCCTTTCTTCTATGTACCATAGTTATCCCTACTTCCTTTCTTCCATGTACCATAGTGATACCTCCTTCCTTTCTTCCATGTACCATAGTGATCCCTCCTTCCTTTCTTCCATGTACCATAGTGATCCCTCCTTCCTGCCTTACACGTACCATAGTGATCCCTCCTTTCTTTCTTCCATGTGCCATAGTGATCCCACTTTCCATGTACCATAGTGATCCCTCCTTCCTTTCTTCCATGTACCATAGTGATCTCTCTTTCCTTTCTTCCATGTACCATAGGGATCCCACCTTACTGCTTTCGATGTACCATAGTGGTCCCTCCTTCCCTTGTTCCATGTACCATAGTGATCCCTCCTTCCTTTCTTCCATGTACCATAGTGATCCCTCCTTCCTTTGTTTTATGTACCATAGTGATCCCTCCTTCCTTTCTTCCATGTACCATAGTGATTCCTCCTTCCTTTCTACCATGTACCATAGTGATCCCTCCTTCCTGCCTTCCATTTACCATAGCGATCCCTCCTTCCTGCCTTCCATGTAACATAGTGATCCCTCCTTTCTTTCTTCCATGTACCATAGTAATTTCTCCCTCCAGCCTTCCATGTACCATAGTTATCCCTCCTTTCTTTCTTCCATGTACCATAGTGATCACACCTTCCTGCCTTACATGTACCACAGTGATCCCTCCTTCCCTTCTTCCATGTGCCATAGTGATCCCTCCTTCCTTTCTTCCATGTACCATAGTGATCCCTACTTCCTTTCTTCCATGTACCATAGTGATCCCTCCTTCCTGCTTTACATGTACCATAGTGATCCCTTCTTCCTTTCTTCCATGTACCATAGTGATCCCTCCTTCCTGCCTTACATGTACCATAGTGATCCCTCCTTCCTTTCTTCCATATACCATTGTCATCCCACCTTCCTGCCTTCCATGTACCATAGTGATCCCTCCTTCCCTTGTTCCATGTACCATAGTGATCCCTCCTTCCTTTCTTCCATGTACCATAGTGATCCCTCCTTCCTTTCTTCCATGTACCATAGTGATCCCTCCTTCCTTTCTTCCATGTACCATAGTGATCCCTCCTTCCTTTCTTCCATGTACCATAGTGATCCCACCTTCCATGTACCATAGTGATCCCTCCATCCTTTCTTCCATGTACCATAGTGATCCCTCCTTCCTTTCTTCCATGTACCATAGTGATCCCTCCTTCCTGCCTTCCATGTACCATAGCGATTCTTCCTTCCTTTCTTCCATGTACCATAGTGATCCCTTCTTCCTGCCTTCCATGTACTATAGTGATTCTTCCTTCCTTTTTTCCATGTACCATAGTGATCCCTCCTTCCTTTCTTCCATGTACCATAGTGATCCCACCTTCCATGTACCATAGTGATCCCTCGTTCCTTTCTTCCATGTACCATAGTGATCCCACCTTACTGCTTTCGATGTACCATAGTGGTCCCTCCTTCCCTTGTTCCATGTACCATAGTGATCCCTCTTTCCTTTCTTCCATGTACCATAGTGATCCCTCCTTCCTTTCTTCCATGTACCATAGTGATCCCTCCTTCCTTTTTTACATGTACCATAGTGATCCCTCCTTCCTTTCTTTTATGTACCATAGTGATCCCTCCTTCCTTTTTTGCATGTACCATAGTGATCCCTCCTTCCTTTCTTTTATGTACCATAGTGATCTCTCCTTCCTTTCTTCCATGTACCATATTGATTCCTCCTTCCTTTCTTCCATGTACCATAGTGATCCCTCCTTCCTGCCTTCCATGTACCATAGTGATCCTTCCTTCCTGCCTTCCATGTACCATAGTTATCCCTCCTTCCTGCCTTACATGTACCATAGTGATCCCTCCTTCCTTTCTTCCATGTACCATAGTTATCCCTACTTCCTTTCTTCCATGTACCATAGTGATACCTCCTTCCTTTCTTCCATGTACCATAGTGATCCCTCCTTTCTTTCTTCCATGTACCATAGTGATCCCTCCTTCCTGCCTTACATGTACCATATTTATCCCTCCTTCCTGCCTTACATGTACCATAGTGATCCCTCCTTCCTTTCTTCCATGTACCATAGTTATCCCTACTTCCTTTCTTCCATGTACCATAGTGATCCTTCCTTCCTGCCTTCCATGTACCATAGTTATCCCTCCTTCCTGCCTTACATGTACCATAGTGATCCCTCCTTCCTTTCTTCCATGTACCATAGTTATCCCTACTTCCTTTCTTCCATGTACCATAGTGATACCTCCTTCCTTTCTTCCATGTACCATAGTGATCCCTCCTTTCTTTCTTCCATGTACCATAGTGATCCCTCCTTCCTGCCTTACATGTACCATAGTTATCCATCCTTCCTGCCTTACATGTACCATAGTGATCCCTCCTTCCTTTCTTCCATGTACCATAGTTATCCCTACTTCCTTTCTTCCATGTACCATAGTGATACCTCCTTCATTTCTTCCATGTACCATAGTGATCCCTCCTTTCTTTCTTCCATGTACCATAGTGATCCCTCCTTCCTGCCTTACATGTACCATAATGACCCCTCCTTCCTTTCTTCCATGTGCCATAGTGATCCCACCTTCCATGTACCATAGTGATCCCTCCTTCCTTTCTTCCATGTACCATAGTAATTTCTCCCTCCAGCCTTCCATGTACCATAGTGATCCCTCCTTTCTTTCTTCCATGTACCATAGTGATCACACCTTCCTGCCTTACATGTACCTTAGTGATCCCTTCTTCCATGTACCATAGTGATCCCTCCTTCCTTTCTTCCATGTACCATAGTGATCCCTCCTTCCTTTCTTCCATGTACCATAGTGATCCCTCCTTCCTTTGTTTTATGTACCATAGTGATCCCTCCTTCCTTTCTTCCATGTACCATAGTTATTCCTCCTTCCTTTCTTCCATGTACCATAGTGATCCCTCCTTCCTGCCTTCCATGTACCATAGTGATCCCTCCTTCCTGCCTTCCATGTACCATAGTGATCCCTCCTTCCTGCCTTCCATGTACCATAGTTATCCCTCCTTCCTTTCTTCCATGTACCATAGTAATTTCTCCCTCCAGCCTTCCATGTACCATAGTGATCCCTCCTTTCTTTCTTCCATGTACCATAGTGATCACACCTTCCTGCCTTACATGTACCATAGTGATCCCTCCTTCCCTTCCTCCATGTGCCATAGTGATCCCTCCTTCCTTTCTTCCATGTACCATAGTGATCCCTACTTCCTTTCTTCCATGTACCATAGTGATCCCTCCTTCCTGCTTTACATGTACCATAGTGATCACTTATTCCTTTCTTCCACGTACCATAGTGATCCCTCCTTCCTGCCTTACATGTACCATAGTGATCCCTCCTTCCTTTCTTCCATGTACCATATTGATCCCACCTTCCTGCCTTCCATGTACCATAGTGATCCCTCCTTCCTTTGTTTTATGTACCATAGTGATTCCTCCTTCCTTTCTTCCATGTACCATAGTGATCCCTCCTTCCCTTGTTCCATGTACCATAGTGATCCCTCCTTCCTTTCTTCCATGTACCATAGTGATCCCTCCTTTTTTTCTTCCATGTACCATAGTAATTCTTCCTACCTTCCATGTGTCATAGTGATCCTTCCTGCCTTCTGTGTGCCATAGTGATTCTTCCATGTACCATTATGATCCTTCTTGCCTTCCATGTACCATAGTGATCCTTTCTTTTTGCCTTCCTTCCATATACCATAGTGTTCCCCCTTCCTTTCTTCCATATACCATAGTGTTCCCTCTTCCTTTCTTCCATATACCATAGTGATCCCTCCTTCCTGCCTTCCATGCACCATAGTGATCCCTCCTTCCTTTCTTCCATGTACCATAGTAATCCCTCCTTCCAGCCTTCCATGTACCATAGTGATCCCACCTTACTGCTTTCGATGTAACATAGTGATCCCTCCTTCCCTTGTTCCATGTACCATAGTGATCCCTCTTTCCTTTCTTCCATGTACCATAGTGATCCCTCCTTCCTTTCTTCCATGTACCATAGTGATCCCTCCTTCCTTTCTTCCATGTACCATAGTGATTCCTCCTTCCTTTCTTCCATGTACCATAGTGATCCCTCCTTCCTGCCTTCCATGTACCATAGTGATCCTTCCTTCCTGCCTTCCATGTACCATAGTTATCCCTCCTTCCTGCCTTACATGTACCATAGTGATCCCTCCTTCCTTTCTTCCATGTACCATAGTTATCCCTACTTCCTTTCTTCCATGTACCATAGTGATACCTCCTTCCTTTCTTCCATGTACCATAGTGATCCCTCCTTTCTTTCTTCCATGTACCATAGTGATCCCTCCTTCCTGCCTTACATGTACCATAGTTATCCCTCCTTCCTGCCTTACATGTACCATAGTGATCCCTCCTTCCTTTCTTCCATGTACCATAGTTATCCCTACTTCCTTTCTTCCATGTACCATAGTGATACCTCCTTCATTTCTTCCATGTACCATAGTGATCCCTCCTTTCTTTCTTCCATGTACCATAGTGATCCCTCCTTCCTGCCTTACATGTACCATAATGACCCCTCCTTCCTTTCTTCCATGTGCCATAGTGATACCACCTTCCATGTACCATAGTGATCCCTCCTTCCTTTCTTCCATGTACCATAGTAATTTCTCCCTCCAGCCTTCCATGTACCATAGTGATCCCTCCTTTCTTTCTTCCATGTACCATAGTGATCACACCTTCCTGCCTTACATGTACCTTAGTGATCCCTTCTTCCATGTACCATAGTGATCCCACCTTCCGGCCTTACATGTACCATATTGATCCCTCCTTCCCTTGTTCCATGTACCATAGTGATCCCTCTTTCCTTTCTTCCATGTACCATAGTGATCCCTCCTTCCTTTCTTCCATGTACCATAGTGATCCCTTCTTCCTTTCTTCCATGTACCATAGTGATCCCTCCTTCCTTTGTTTTATGTACCATAGTGATCCCTCCTTCCTTTCTTCCATGTACCATAGTTATTCCTCCTTCCTTTCTTCCATGTACCATAGTGATCCCTCCTTCCTGCCTTCCATGTACCATAGTGATCCCTCCTTCCTGCCTTCCATGTACCATAGTGATCCCTCCTTCCTACCTTCCATGTACCATAGTTATCCCTCCTTCCTTTCTTCCATGTACCATAGTAATTTCTCCCTCCAGCCTTCCATGTACCATAGTGATCCCTCCTTTCTTTCTTCCATGTACCATAGTGATCACACCTTCCTGCCTTACATGTACCATAGTGATCCCTCCTTCCCTTCCTCCATGTGCCATAGTGATCCCTCCTTCCTTTCTTCCATGTACCATAGTGATCCCTACTTCCTTTCTTCCATGTACCATAGTGATCCCTCCTTCCTGCTTTACATGTACCATAGTGATCACTTATTCCTTTCTTCCACGTACCATAGTGATCCCTCCTTCCTGCCTTACATGTACCATAGTGATCCCTCCTTCCTTTCTTCCATGTACCATATTGATCCCACCTTCCTGCCTTCCATGTACCATAGTGATCCCTCCTTCCTTTGTTTTATGTACCATAGTGATTCCTCCTTCCTTTCTTCCATGTACCATAGTGATCCCTCCTTCCCTTGTTCCATGTACCATAGTGATCCCTCCTTCCTTTCTTCCATGTACCATAGTGATCCCTCCTTTTTTTCTTCCATGTACCATAGTAATTCTTCCTACCTTCCATGTGTCATAGTGATCCTTCCTGCCTTCTGTGTGCCATAGTGATTCTTCCATGTACCATTATGATCCTTCTTGCCTTCCATGTACCATAGTGATCCTTTCTTTTTGCCTTCCTTCCATATACCATAGTGTTCCCCCTTCCTTTCTTCCATATACCATAGTGTTCCCTCTTCCTTTCTTCCATATACCATAGTGATCCCTCCTTCCTGCCTTCCATGCACCATAGTGATCCCTCCTTCCTTTCTTCCATGTACCATAGTGATCCCACCTTCCATGTACCATAGTGATCCCTCCTTCCTTTCTTCCATGTACCATAGTGATCCCACCTTACTGCTTTCGATGTACCATAGTGGTCCCTCCTTCCCTTGTTCCATGTACCATAGTGATCCCTCCTTCCTTTCTTCCATGTACCATAGTGATCCCTCCTTCCTTTCTTCCATGTACCATAGTGATCACACCTTCCTGCCTTACATGTACCATAGTGATCCCTCCTTCCCTTCCTCCATGTGCCATAGTGATCCCTCCTTCCTTTCTTCCATGTACCATAGTGATCCCTACTTCCTTTCTTCCATGTACCATAGTGATCCCTCCTTCCTGCTTTACATGTACCATAGTGATCACTTATTCCTTTCTTCCATGTACCATAGTGATCCCTCCTTCCTGCCTTACATGTACCATAGTGATCCCTCCTTCCTTTCTTCCATGTACCATATTGATCCCACCTTCCTGCCTTCCATGTACCATAGTGATCCCTCCTTCCCTTGTTCCATGTACCATAGTCATCCCTCCTTCCTTTCTTCTATGTACCATAGTTATCCCTACTTCCTTTCTTCCATGTACCATAGTGATACCTCCTTCCTTTCTTCCATGTACCATAGTGATCCCTCCTTCCTTTGTTTTATGTACCATAGTGATTCCTCCTTCCTTTCTTCCATGTACCATAGTGATCCCTCCTTCCCTTGTTCCATGTACCATAGTGATCCCTCCTTCCTTTCTTCCATGTACCATAGTGATCCCTCCTTTTTTTCTTCCATGTACCGTAGTAATCCTTCCTGCCTTCCATGTGTCATAGTGATCCTTCCTGCCTTCTGTGTGCCATAGTGATTCTTCCATGTACCATTATGATCCTTCTTGCCTTCCATGTACCATAGTGATCCTTTCTTTTTGCCTTCCTTCCATATACCATAGTGTTCCCTCTTCCTTTCTTCCATATACCATAGTGATCCCTCCTTCCTTTCTTCCATGTACCATAGTGATCCCTCCTTCCTTTGTTTTATGTACCATAGTGATTCCTTCTTCCTTTCTTCCATGTACCATAGTGATTCCTCCTTCCTTTCTTCCATGTACCATAGTGATCCCTCCTTCCTGCCTTCCATGTACCATAGTGATCCCTCCTTCCTGCCTTCCATGTAACATAGTGATCCCTCCTTCCTTTCTTCCATGTACCATAGTAATTTCTCCCTCCAGCCTTCCATGTACCATAGTGATCCCTCCTTTCTTTCTTCCATGTACCATAGTGATCACACCTTCCTGCCTTACATGTATCATAGTGATCCCTCCTTCCCTTCTTCCATGTGCCATAGTGATCCCTCCTTCCTTTCTTCCATGTACCATAGTGATCCCTCCTTCCTTTCTTCCATTTACCATTGTGATCCCTCCTTCCTGCCTTCCATGTACCATGTTGATCCCTCCTTCCTGCCTTCCATGTAACATAGTGATCTCTCCTTCTTTTCTTCCATGTACCATAGTAATTTCTCTCTCCAGCCTTCCATGTACCATAGTGACCCTCCTTTCTTTCTTCCATGTACCATAGTGATCACACCTTCCTGCCTTACATGTACCATAGTGATCTCTCCTTCCCTTCTTCCATGTGCCATAGTGACCCCTTCTTCCTTTCTTCCATGTACCATAGTGACCCCACCTTCCTGCCTTCCATGTACCATAGTGATCCCTCCTTCCCTTGTTCCATGTACCATAGTGATCCCTCCTTCCTTTCTTCCATGTACCATAGTGATCCCTCCTTCCTTTCTTCCATGTACCATAGTTATCCCTCCTTCCTGCCTTACATGTACCATAGTGATCCCTCCTTCCTTTCTTCCATGTACCATAGTTATCCCTACTTCCTTTCTTCCATGTACCATAGTGATACCTCCTTCCTTTCTTCCATGTACCATAGTGATCCCTCCTTCCTTTCTTCCATGTACCATAGTGGTCCCTCCTTCCTGCCTTACATGTACCATAGTGATCCCTCCTTCCTTTCTTCCATGTGCCATAGTGATCCCACCTTCCATGTACCATAGTGATCCCTCCTTCCTTTCTTCCATGTACCATAGTGATCCCTCCTTCCTTTCTTCCATGTACCATAGTGATTCCACCTTACTGCTTTCGATGTACCATAGTGGTCCCTCCTTCCCTTGTTCCATGTACCATAGTGATCCCTCTTTCCTTTCTTCCATGTACCATAGTGATCCCTCCTTCCTGCCTTCCATGTAACATAGTGATCCCTCCTTCCTTTCTTCCATGTACCATAGTAATTTCTCTCTCCAGCCTTCCATGTACCATAGTGATCCCTCCTGTCTTTCTTCCATGAACCATAGTGATCCCTCCTTCCTTTCTTCCATGTACCATAGTGATCCCTCCTTCCTGCCCTACATGTACCATAGTGATCCCTCATTCCTTTCTTCCATGTGCCATAGTGACCCCTTCTTCCTTTCTTCCATGTACCATAGTGATCACACCTTCCTGCCTTACATGTACCATAGTGATCCCTCCTTCCCTTCTTCCATGTGCCATAGTGATCCCTCCTTCCCTTCTTCCATGTGCCATAGTGATCCCTCCTTCCTTTCTTCCATGTGCCATAGTGATCCCTCCTTCCTTTCTTCCATGTACCATAGTGATCCCTCCTTCCTTTCTTCCATGTACCATAGTGATCACACCTTCCTGCCTTACATGTACCATAGTGATCCCTCCTTCCTTTCTTCCATGTACCATAGTAATTTCTCCCGCCAGCCTTCCATGTACCATAGTGATCCCTTCTTTCTTTCTTCCATGTACCATAGTGATCACACCTTCCTGTCTTACATGTACCATAGTGATCCCTCCTTCCCTTCTTCCATGTGCCATAGTGATCCCTCCTTCCTTTCTTCCATGTACCATAGTGATCCGTCCTTCTTGCCCTACATGTACCATAGTGATCCCTCCTTCCTTTCTTCCATGTGCCATAGTGACCCCTTCTTCCTTTCTTCCATGTACCATAGTGATCACACCTTCCTGCCTTACATGTACCATAGTGATCCCTCCTTCCCTTCTTCCATGTGCCATAGTGATCCCTCCTTCCTTTCTTCCATGTGCCATAGTGATCCCTCCTTCCTTTCTTCCATGTACCATAGTGATCCCTCCTTCCTTTCTTCCATGTACCATAGTGATCACACCTTCCTGCCTTACATGTACCATAGTGATCCCTCCTTCCTTTCTTCCATGTACCATAGTAATTTCTCCCGCCAGCCTTCCATGTACCATAGTGATCCCTTCTTTCTTTCTTCCATGTACCATAGTGATCACACCTTCCTGCCTTACATGTACCATAGTGATCCCTCCTTCCCTTCTTCCATGTGCCATAGTGATCCCTCCTTCCTTTCTTCCATGTACCATACTGATCCCTCCTTCCTTTCTTCCATGTGCCATAGTGATCCCTCCTTCCTGCCCCCCATGTACCATAGTGATCCCTCCTTCCTGCCTTCCATGTACCATAGTTATCCCTCCTTCCTTCCTTACATGTACCATAGTGATCCCTCCTTCCTTTCTTCCATGTACCATAGTTATCCCTACTTCCTTTCTTCCATGTACCATAGTGATATCTCCTTCCTTTCTTCCATGTACCACAGTGATCCCTCCTTCCTTTCTTCCATGTACCATAGTGATCCCTCCTTCCTGCCTTACATGTACCATAGTGATCCCTCCTTCCTTTCTTCCATGTACCATAGTTATCCCTACTTCCTTTCTTCCATGTACCATAGTGATACCTCCTTCCTTTCTTCCATGTACCATAGTGATCCCACCTTACTGCTTTCGATGTACCATAGTGATCCCTCCTTCCCTTGTTCCATGTACCATAGTGATCCCTCTTTCCTTTCTGCCATGTACCATAGTGATCCCTCCTTCCTTTCTTCCATGTACCATAGTGATCCCTCCTTCCTTTGTTTTATGTACCATAGTGATCCCTCCTTCCTTTCTTCCATGTACCATAGTTATTCCTCCCTCCTTTCTTCCATGTACCATAGTTATTCCTCCTTCCTTTCTTCCATGTACCATAGTGATCCCTCCTTCCTGCCTTCCATGTACCATAGTGATCCCTCCTTCCTGCCTTCCATGTACCATAGTGATCCCTCCTTCCTTTCTTCCATGTACCATAGTAATTTCTCCCTCCAGCCTTCCATGTACCATAGTGATCCCTCCTTTCTTTCTTCCATGTACCATAGTGATCGCACCTTCCTGCCTTACATGTACCATAGTGATCTCTCCTTCCCTTCTTCCATGTGCCATAGTGATCACTTCTTCCTTTCTTCCACATACCATAGTGATCCCTTCTTCCTGCCTTACATGTACCATAGTGATCCCTCCTTCCTTTCTTCCATGTACCATATTGATCCCACCTTCCTGCCTTCCATGTACCATAGTGATCCCTCCTTCCCTTGTTCGATGTACCATAGTGATCCCTCCTTCCTTTCTTCCATGTACCATAGTGATCCCTCCTTCCTTTCTTCCATGTACCATAGTTATCCCTACTTCCTGCCTTACGTGTACCTTAGTGATCCCTCCTTCCTTTCTTCTATGTACCATAGTTATCCCTACTTCCTTTCTTCCATGTACCATAGTGATACCTCCTTCCTTTCTTCCATGTACCATAGTGATCCCTCCTTCCTTTCTTCCATGTACCATAGTGATCCCTCCTTCCTGCCTTACACGTACCATAGTGATCCCTCCTTCCTTTCTTCATGTGCCATAGTGATCCCACTTTCCATGTACCATAGTGATCCCTCCTTCCTTTCTTCCATGTACCATAGTGATCCCTCTTTCCTTTCTTCCATGTACCATAGTGATCCCACCTTACTGCTTTCGATGTACCATAGTGGTCCCTCCTTCCCTTGTTCCATGTACCATAGTGATCCCTCTTTCCTTTCTTCCATGTACCATAGTGATCCCTCCTTCCTTTCTTCCATGTACCATAGTGATCCCTCCTTCCTTTGTTTTATGTACCATAGTGATCCCTCCTTCCTTTCTTCCATGTACCATAGTGATTCCTCCTTCCTTTCTACCATGTACCATAGTGATCCCTCCTTCCTGCCTTCCATGTACCATAGTGATCCCTCCTTCCTGCCTTCCATGTAACATAGTGATCCCTCCTTTCTTTCTTCCATGTACCATAGTAATTTCTCCCTCCAGCCTTCCATGTACCATAGTGATCCCTCCTTTCTTTCTTCCATGTACCATAGTGATCACACCTTCCTGCCTTACATGTACCACAGTGATCCCTCCTTCCCTTCTTCCATGTGCCATAGTGATCCCTCCTTCCTTTCTTCCATGTACCATAGTGATCCCTACTTCCTTTCTTCCATGTACCATAGTGATCCCTCCTTCCTGCTTCACATGTACCATAGTGATCCCTTCTTCCTTTCTTCCATGTACCATAGTGATCCCTCCTTCCTGCCTTACATGTACCATAGTGATCCCTCCTTCCTTTCTTCCATATACCATTGTCATCCCACCTTCCTGCCTTCCATGTACCATAGTGATCCCTCCTTCCCTTGTTCCATGTACCATAGTGATCCCTCCTTCCTTTCTTCCATGTACCATAGTCATCCCTCCTTCCTTTCTTCCATGTACCATAGTTATCCTTCCTTCCTGCCTTACATGTACCATAGTGATCCCTCCTTCCTTTCTTCCATGTACCATAGTGATCCCTCCTTCCTTTCTTCCATGTACCATAGTGATCCCTCCTTCCTTTCTTCCATGTACCATAGTGATCCCACCTTCCATGTACCATAGTGATCCCTCAATCCTTTCTTCCATGTACCATAGTGATCCCTCCTTCCTTTCTTCCATGTACCATAGTGATCCCGCCTTCCTGCCTTCCATGTACCATAGCGATTCTTCCTTCCTTTCTTCCATGTACCATAGTGATCCCTTCTTCCTGCCTTCCATGTACTATAGTGATGCTTCCTTCCTTTTTTCCATGTACCATAGTGATCCCTCCTTCCTTTCTTCCATGTACCATAGTGATCCCACCTTCCATGTACCATAGTGATCCCTCCTTCCTTTCTTCCATGTACCATAGTGATCCCACCTTACTGCTTTCGATGTACCATAGTGGTCCCTCCTTCCCTTGTTCCATGTACCATAGTGATCCCTCTTTCCTTTCTTCCATGTACCATAGTGATCCCTCCTTCCTTTCTTCCATGTACCATAGTGATCCCTCCTTCCTTTTTTACATGTACCATAGTGATCCCTCCTTCCTTTCTTTTATGTACCATAGTGATCCCTCCTTCCTTTTTTGCATGTACCATAGTGATCCCTCCTTCCTTTCTTTTATGTACCATAGTGATCCCTCCTTCCTTTCTTCCATGTACCATAGTGATTCCTCCTTCCTTTCTTCCATGTACCATAGTGATCCCTCATTTCTTTCTTCCATGTACCATAGTGATCCCTCCTTCCTGACTTACATGTACCATAGTTATCCCTCCTTCCTGCCTTACATGTACCATAGTGATCCCTCCTTCCTTTCTTCCATGTACCATAGTTATCCCTACTTCCTTTCTTCCATGTACCATAGTGATACCTCCTTCATTTCTTCCATGTACCATAGTGATCCCTCCTTTCTTTCTTCCATGTACCATAGTGATCCCTCCTTTCTTTCTTCCATGTACCATAGTGATCCCTCATTTCTTTCTTCCATGTACCATAGTGATCCCTCCTTCCTGACTTACATGTACCATAGTTATCCCTCCTTCCTGCCTTACATGTACCATAATGACCCCTCCTTCCTTTCTTCCATGTGCCATAGTGATCCCACCTTCCATGTACCATAGTGATCCCTCCTTCCTTTCTTCCATGTACCATAGCAATTTCTCCCTCCAGCCTACCATGTACCATAGTGATCCCTCCTTTCTTTCTTCCATGTACCATAGTGATCACACCTTCCTGCCTTACATGTACCTTAGTGATCCCTTCTTCCATGTACCATAGTGATCCCACCTTCCGGCCTTACATGTACCATATTGATCCCTCCTTCCCTTGTTCCATGTACCATAGTGATCCCTCTTTCATTTCTTCCATGTACCATAGTGATCCCTCCTTCCTTTCTTCCATGTACCATAGTGATCCCTCCTTCCTTTCTTCCATGTACCATAGTGATCCCTCCTTCCTTTGTTTTATGTACCATAGTGATCCCTCCTTCCTTTCTTCCATGTACCATAGTGATTCCTCCTTCCTTTCTTCCATGTACCATAGTGATCCCTCCTTCCTGCCTTCCATGTACCATAGTGATCCCTCCTTCCTGCCTTCCATGTACCATAGTGATCCCTCCTTCCTACCTTCCATGTACCATAGTTATCCCTCCTTCCTTTATTCCATGTACCATAGTAATTTCTCCCTCCAGCCTTCCATGTACCATAGTGATCCCTCCTTTCTTTCTTCCATGTACCATAGTGATCACACCTTCCTGCCTTACATGTACCATATTGATCCCACCTTCCTGCCTTCCATGTACCATAGTGATCCCTCCTTCCCTTGTTCCATGTACCATAGTGATCCCTCCTTCCTTTCTTCCATGTACCATAGTGATCCCTCCTTCCTTTCTTCCATGTACCATAGTTATCTCTACTTCCTGCATTACATGTACCATAGTGATCCCTCCTTCCTTTCTTCTATGTACCATAGTTATCCCTACTTCCTTTCTTCCATGTACCATAGTGATACCTCCTTCCTTTCTTCCATGTACCATAGTGATCCCTCCTTCCTTTGTTTTATGTACCATAGTGATTCCTCCTTCCTTTCTTCCATGTACCATAGTGATCCCTCCTTCCCTTGTTCCATGTACCATAGTGATCCCTCCTTCCTTTCTTCCATGTACCATAGCGATCCCTCCTTTTTTTCTTCCATGTACCATAGTAATCCTTCCTGCCTTCCATGTGTCATAGTGATCCTTCCTGCCTTCTGTGTGTCATAGTGATTCTTCCATGTACCATTATGATCCTTCTTGCCTTCCATGTACCATAGTGATCCTTTCTTTTTGCCTTCCTTCCATATACCATAGTGTTCCCCCTTCCTTTCTTCCATATACCATAGTGTTCCCTCTTCCTTTCTTCCATATACCATAGTGATCCCTCCTTCCTGCCTTCCATGCACCATAGTGATCACACCTTCCTGCCTTACATGTACCATAGTGATCCCTCCTTCCCTTCTTCCATGTGCCATAGTGATCCCTCCTTCCTTTCTTCCATGTACCATACTGATCCCTCCTTCCTTTCTTCCATGTACCATAGTGATCCCTCCTTCCTGCCCCCCATGTACCATAGTGATCCCTCCTTCCTGCCTTCCATGTACCATAGTTATCCCTCCTTCCTTCCTTACATGTACCATAGTGATCCCTCCTTCCTTTCTTCCATGTACCATAGTTATCCCTACTTCCTTTCTTCCATGTACCATAGTGATATCTCCTTCCTTTCTTCCATGTACCATAGTGATCCCTCCTTCCTTTGTTTTATGTACCATAGTGATCCCTCCTTCCTTTCTTCCATGTACCATAGTTATTCCTCCTTCCTTTCTTCCATGTACCATAGTGATCCCTCCTTCCTGCCTTCCATGTACCATAGTGATCCCTCCTTCCTGCCTTCCATGTACCATAGTGATCCCTCCTTCCTTTCTTCCATGTACCATAGTAATTTCTCCCTCCAGCCTTCCATGTACCATAGTGATCCCTCCTTTCTTTCTTCCATGTACCATAGTGATCACACCTTCCTGCCTTACATGTACCATAGTGATCCCTCCTTCCCTTCTTCCATATGCCATAGTGATCCCTCCTTCCTTTCTTTCATGTACCATAGTGATCCCTCCTTCCTTTCTTTTATGTACCATAGTGATCCCTCCTTCCTTTCTTCCATGTACCATAGTGATCCCTCCTTCCTTTATTCCATGTACCATAGTGATCCCTCCTTCCTTTCTTCCATGTACCATAGTGATCCCACCTTCCATGTACCATAGTGATCCCTCCTTCCTTTCTTCCATGTACCATAGTGATCCCTCCTTCCTGCCTTCCATGTACCATAGTGATCCCTCCTTCCTTTTTTGCATGTACCATAGTGATCCCTCCTTCCTTTCTTTTATGTACCATAGTGATCTCTCCTTCCTTTCTTCCATGTACCATAGTGATTCCTCCTTCCTTTCTTCCATGTACCATAGTGATCCCTCCTTCTTGCCTTCCATGTACCATAGTGATCCCTCCTTCCTGCCTTCCATGTACCATAGTCATCCCTCCTTCCTGCCTTACATGTACCATAGTGATCCCTACTTCCTTTCTTCCATGTACCATAGTTATCCCTACTTCCTTTCTTCCATGTACCATAGTGATACCTCCTTCCTTTCTTCCATGTACCATAGTGATCCCTCCTTTCTTTCTTCCATGTACCATATTGATCCCTCCCTCCTTTCTTCCATGTACCATAGTGATCCCTCCATCCTTTCTTCCATTAACCATAGTGATCCCTCCTTCCTTTCTTCCATGTACTATAGTGATCCCTCCTTCCTGCCTTCCATGTACCATAGCGATTCTTCCTTCCTTTCTTCCATGTACCATAGTGATCCCTTCTTCCTGCCTTCCATGTACTATAGTGATGCTTCCTTCCTTTTTTCCATGTACCATAGTGATCCCTCCTTCCTTTCTTCCATGTACCATAGTGATCCCACCTTCCATGTACCATAGTGATCCCTCCTTCCTTTCTTCCATGTACCATAGTGATCCCACCTTACTGCTTTCGATGTACCATAGTGGTCCCTCCTTCCCTTGTTCCATATACCATAGTGATCCCTCTTTCCTTTCTTCCATGTACCATAGTGATCCCTCCTTCCTTTCTTCCATGTACCATAGTGATCCCTCCTTCCTTTTTTACATGTACCATAGTGATCCCGCCTTCCTTTCTTTTATGTACCATAGTGATCCCTCCTTCCTTTTTTGCATGTACCATAGTGATCCCTCCTTCCTTTCTTTTATGTACCATAGGGATCCCTCCTTCCTTTCTTCCATGTACCATAGTGATTCCTCCTTCCTTTCTTCCATGTACCATAGTGATCCATCCTTCCTGCCTTCCATGTACCATAGTGATCCTTCCTTCCTGCCTTCCATGTACCATAGTTATCCCTCCTTCCTGCCTTACATGTACCATAGTGATCCCTCCTTCCTTTCTTCCATGTACCATAGTTATCCCTACTTCCTTTCTTCCATGTACCATAGTGATACCTCCTTCCTTTCTTCCATGTACCATAGTGATCCCTCCTTTCTTTCTTCCATGTACCATAGTGATCCCTCCTTCCTGCCTTACATGTACCATAGTTATCCCTCCTTCCTGCCTTACATGTACCATAGTGATCCCTCCTTCCTTTCTTCCATGTACCATAGTTATCCCTACTTCCTTTCTTCCATGTACCATAGTGATACCTCCTTCATTTCTTCCATGTACCATAGTGATCCCTCCTTTCTTTCTTCCATGTACCATAGTGATCCCTCCTTCCTGCCTTACATGTACCATAATGACCCCTCCTTCCTTTCTTCCATGTGCCATAGTGATCCCACCTTCCATGTACCATAGTGATCCCTCCTTCCTTTCTTCCATGTACCATAGTAATTTCTCCCTCCAGCCTTCCATGTACCATAGTGATCCCTCCTTTCTTTCTTCCATGTACCATAGTGATCACACCTTCCTGCCTTACATGTACCTTAGTGATCCCTTCTTCCATGTACCATAGTGATCCCACCTTCCGGCCTTACATGTACCATATTGATCCCTCCTTCCCTTGTTCCATGTACCATAGTGATCCCTCTTTCCTTTCTTCCATGTACCATAGTGATCCCTCCTTCCTTTCTTCCATGTACCATAGTGATCCCTCCTTCCTTTCTTCCATGTACCATAGTGATCCCTCCTTCCTTTGTTTTATGTACCATAGTGATCCCTCCTTCCTTTCTTCCATGTACCATAGTTATTCCTCCTTCCTTTCTTCCATGTACCATAGTGATCCCTCCTTCCTGCCTTCCATGTACCATAGTGATCCCTCCTTCCTGCCTTCCATGTACCATAGTGATCCCTCCTTCCTTTCTTCTATGTACCATAGTGATCCCTCCTTCCTGCCTTCCATGTACCATAGTTATCCCTCCTTCCTTTCTTCCATGTACCATAGTAATTTCTCCCTCCAGCCTTCCATGTACCATAGTGATCCCTCCTTTCTTTCTTCCATGTACCATAGTGATCACACCTTCCTGCCTTACATGTACCATAGTGATCTCTCCTTCCCTTCCTCCATGTGCCATAGTGATCCCTCCTTCCTTTCTTCCATGTACCATAGTGATCCCTACTTCCTTTCTTCCATGTACCATAGTGATCCCTCCTTCCTGCTTTACATGTACCATAGTGATCACTTATTCCTTTCTTCCATGTACCATAGTGATCCCTCCTTCCTGCCTTACATGTACCATAGTGATCCCTCCTTCCTTTCTTCCATGTACCATATTGATCCCACCTTCCTGCCTTCCATGTACCATAGTGATCCCTCCTTCCCTTGTTCCATGTACCATAGTGATCCCTCCTTCCTTTCTTCCATGTACCATAGTGATCCCTCCTTCCTTTCTTCCATGTACCATAGTTATCTCTACTTCCTGCATTACATGTACCATAGTCATCCCTCCTTCCTTTCTTCTATGTACCATAGTTATCCCTACTTCCTTTCTTCCATGTACCATAGTGATACCTCCTTCCTTTCTTCCATGTACCATAGTGATCCCTCCTTCCCTTGTTCCATGTACCATAGTGATCCCTCCTTCCTTTCTTCCATGTACCATAGTGATCCCTCCTTTTTTTCTTCCATGTACCGTAGTAATCCTTCCTGCCTTCCATGTGTCATAGTGATCCTTCCTGCCTTCTGTGTGCCATAGTGATTCTTCCATGTACCATTATGATCCTTCTTGCCTTCCATGTACCATAGTGATCCTTTCTTTTTGCCTTCCTTCCATATACCATAGTGTTCCCCCTTCCTTTCTTCCATATACCATAGTGTTCCCTCTTCCTTTCTTCCATATACCATAGTGATCCCTCCTTCCTGCCTTCCATGCACCATAGTGATCCCTCCTTCCTTTCTTCCATGTACCATAGTAATCCCTCCTTCCAGCCTTCCATGTACCATAGTGATCCCTCCTTTATTTCTTCCATGTACCATAGTGATCCCACCTTCCAAGTACCATAGTGATCCCTCCTTCCTTTCTTCCATGTACCAAAGTGATCCCTCCTTCCTTTCTTCCATGTACCATAGTGATCCCACCTTACTGCTTTCGATGTAACATAGTGATCCCTCCTTCCCTTGTTCCATGTACCATAGTGATCCCTCTTTCCTTTCTTCCATGTACCATAGTGATCCCTCCTTCCTTTCTTCCATGTACCATAGTGATCCCTCCTTCCTTTCTTCCATGTACCATAGTGATCCCTCCTTCCTTTGTTTTATGTACCATAGTGATTCCTCCTTCCTTTCTTCCATGTACCATAGTGATTCCTCCTTCCTTTCTTCCATGTACCATAGTGATCCCTCCTTCCTGCCTTCCATGTACCATAGTGATCCCTCCTTCCTGCCTTCCATGTAACATAGTGATCTCTCCTTCCTTTCTTCCATGTACCATAGTAATTTCTCCCTCCAGCCTTCCATGTACCATAGTGATCCCTCCTTTCTTTCTTCCATGTACCATAGTGATCACACCTTCCTGCCTTACATGTACCATAGTGATCCCTCCTTCCCTTCTTCCATGTGCCATAGTGATCCCTCCTTCCTTTCTTCCATGTACCATAGTGATCCCTCCTTCCTTTCTTCCATTTACCATTGTGATCCCTCCTTCCTGCCTTCCATGTACCATGTTGATCCCTCCTTCCTGCCTTCCATGTAACATAGTGATCTCTCCTTCTTTTCTTCCATGTACCATAGTAATTTCTCTCTCCAGCCTTCCATGTACCATAGTGACCCTCCTTTCTTTCTTCCATGTACCATAGTGATCACACCTTCCTGCCTTACATGTACCATAGTGATCCCTCCTTCCCTTCTTCCATGTGCCATAGTGACCCCTTCTTCCTTTCTTCCATGTACCATAGTGATCCCTCCTTCCTGCCTTACATGTACCATAGTGATCCCTCCTTCCTTTCTTCCATATACCATAGTGATCCCACCTTCCTGCCTTCCATGTACCATAGTGATCCCTCCTTCCCTTGTTCCATGTACCATAGTGATCCCTCCTTCCTTTCTTCCATGTACCATAGTGATCCCTCCTTCCTTTCTTCCATGTACCATAGTTATCCCTCCTTCCTGCCTTACATGTACCATAGTGATCCATCCTTCCTTTCTGCCATGTACCATAGTTATCCCTACTTCCTTTCTTCCATGTACCATAGTGATACCTCCTTCCTTTCTTCCATGTACCATAGTGATCCCTCCTTCCTTTATTCCATGTACCATAGTGGTCCCTCCTTCCTGCCTTACATGTACCATAGTGATCCCTCCTTCCTTTCTTCCATGTGCCATAGTGATCCCACCTTCCATGTACCATAGTGATCCCTCCTTCCTTTCTTCCAGGTACCATAGTGATCCCTCCTTCCTTTCTTCCATGTACCATAGTGATCCCTCCTTCCTGCTTTCGATGTACCATAGTGGTCCCTCCTTCCCTTGTTCCATGTACCATAGTGATCCCTCTTTCCTTTCTTCCATGTACCATAGTGATCCCTCCTTCCTGCCTTCCATGTAACATAGTGATCCCTCCTTCCTTTCTTCCATGTACCATAGTAATTTCTCTCTCCAGCCTTCCATGTACCATAGTGATCCCTCCTGTCTTTCTTCCATGTACCATAGTGATCCCTCCTTCCTTTCTTCCATGTACCATAGTGATCCCTCCTTCATTTCTTCCATGTACCATAGTGATCACACCTTCCTGCCTTACATGTACCATAGTGATCCCTCCTTCCTTTCTTCCATGTACCATAGTAATTTCTCCCGCCAGCCTTCCATGTACCATAGTGATCCCTGCTTTCTTTCTTCCATGTACCATAGTGATCACACCTTCCTGTCTTACATGTACCATAGTGATCCCTCCTTCCCTTCTTCCATGTGCCATAGTGATCCCTCCTTCCTTTCTTCCATGTACCATAGTGATCCGTCCTTCCTGCCCTACATGTACCATAGTGATCCCTCCTTCCTTTCTTCCATGTGCCATAGTGACCCCTTCTTCCTTTCTTCCATGTACTATAGTGATCACACCTTCCTGCCTTACATGTACCATAGTGATCCCTCCTTCCCTTCTTCCATGTGCCATAGTGATCCCTCCTTCCTTTCTTCCATGTGCCATAGTGATCCCTCCTTCCTTTCTTCCATGTACCATAGTGATCCCTCCTTCCTTTCTTCCATGTACCATAGTGATCACACCTTCCTGCCTTACATGTACCATAGTGATCCCTCCTTCCTTTCTTCCATGTACCATAGTAATTTCTCCCGCCAGCCTTCCATGTACCATAGTGATCCCTTCTTTCTTTCTTCCATGTACCATAGTGATCACACCTTCCTGCCTTACATGTACCATAGTGATCCCTCCTTCCCTTCTTCCATGTGCCATAGTGATCCCTCCTTCCTTTCTTCCATGTACCATACTGATCCCTCCTTCCTTTCTTCCATGTACCATAGTGATCCCTCCTTCCTGCCCCCCATGTACCATAGTGATCCCTCCTTCCTGCCTTCCATGTACCATAGTTATCCCTCCTTCCTTCCTTGTACCATAGTGATCCCTCCTTCCTTTCTTCCATGTACCATAGTTATCCCTACTTCCTTTCTTCCATGTACCATAGTGATATCTCCTTCCTTTCTTCCATGTACCACAGTGATCCCTCCTTCCTTTCTTCCATGTACCATAGTGATCCCTCCTTCCTGCCTTCCATGCACCATAGTGATCCCTCCTTCCTTTCTTCCATGTACCATAGTAATCCCTCCTTCCAGCCTTCCATGTACCATAGTGATCCCTCCTTTATTTCTTCCATGTACCATAGTGATCCCACCTTCCATGTACCATAGTGATCCCTCCTTCCTTTCTTCCATGTACCAAAGTGATCCCTCCTTCCTTTCTTCCATGTACCATAGTGATCCCTCCTTCCTTTCTTCCATGTACCATAGTGATCCCTCCTTCCTTTCTTCCATGTACCATAGTGATCCCTCCTTCCCTTCTTCCATGTGCCATAGTGAACCCTACTTACTGCCTTACATGTACCATAGTGATCCCTACTTCCTTTCTTCCATGTACCATAGTGATCCCTCCTTCCTGCTTCACATGTACCATAGTGATCCCTTCTTCCTTTCTTCCATGTACCATAGTGATCCCTCCTTCCTGCCTTACATGTACCATAGTGATCCCTCCTTCCTTTCTTCCATATACCATTGTCATCCCACCTTCCTGCCTTCCATGTACCATAGTGATCCCTCCTTCCCTTGTTCCATGTACCATAGTGATCCCTCCTTCCTTTCTTCCATGTACCATAGTCATCCCTCCTTCCTTTCTTCCATGTACCATAGTTATCCTTCCTTCCTGCCTTACATGTACCATAGTGATCCCTCCTTCCTTTCTTCCATGTACCATAGTGATCCCTCCTTCCTTTCTTCCATGTACCATAGTGATCCCTCCTTCCTTTCTTCCATGTACCATAGTGATCCCACCTTCCATGTACCATAGTGATCCCTCAATCCTTTCTTCCATGTACCATAGTGATCCCTCCTTCCTTTCTTCCATGTACCATAGTGATCCCGCCTTCCTGCCTTCCATGTACCATAGCGATTCTTCCTTCCTTTCTTCCATGTACCATAGTGATCCCTTCTTCCTGCCTTCCATGTACTATAGTGATGCTTCCTTCCTTTTTTCCATGTACCATAGTGATCCCTCCTTCCTTTCTTCCATGTACCATAGTGATCCCACCTTCCATGTACCATAGTGATCCCTCCTTCCTTTCTTCCATGTACCATAGTGATCCCACCTTACTGCTTTTGATGTACCATAGTGGTCCCTCCTTCCCTTGTTCCATGTACCATAGTGATCCCTCTTTCCTTTCTTCCATGTACCATAGTGATCCCTCCTTCCTTTCTTCCATGTACCATAGTGATCCCTCCTTCCTTTTTTACATGTACCATAGTGATCCCTCCTTCCTTTCTTTTATGTACCATAGTGATCCCTCCTTCCTTTTTTGCATGTACCATAGTGATCCCTCCTTCCTTTCTTTTATGTACCATAGTGATCCCTCCTTCCTTTCTTCCATGTACCATAGTGATTCCTCCTTCCTTTCTTCCATGTACCATAGTGATCCCTCATTTCTTTCTTCCATGTACCATAGTGATCCCTCCTTCCTGACTTACATGTACCATAGTTATCCCTCCTTCCTGCCTTACATGTACCATAGTGATCCCTCCTTCCTTTCTTCCATGTACCATAGTTATCCCTACTTCCTTTCTTCCATGTACCATAGTGATACCTCCTTCATTTCTTCCATGTACCATAGTGATCCCTCCTTTCTTTCTTCCATGTACCATAGTGATCCCTCCTTTCTTTCTTCCATGTACCATAGTGATCCCTCATTTCTTTCTTCCATGTACCATAGTGATCCCTCCTTCCTGACTTACATGTACCATAGTTATCCCTCCTTCCTGCCTTACATGTACCATAATGACCCCTCCTTCCTTTCTTCCATGTGCCATAGTGATCCCACCTTCCATGTACCATAGTGATCCCTCCTTCCTTTCTTCCATGTACCATAGCAATTTCTCCCTCCAGCCTACCATGTACCATAGTGATCCCTCCTTTCTTTCTTCCATGTACCATAGTGATTCCTCCTTCCTTTCTTCCATGTACCATAGTGATCCCTCCTTCCCTTGTTCCATGTACCATAGTGATCCCTCTTTCCTTTCTTCCATGTACCATAGTGATCCCTCCTTCCTTTCTTCCATGTACCATAGTGATCCCTCCTTCCTTTTTTACATGTACCATAGTGATCCCTCCTTCCTTTCTTTTATGTACCATAGTGATCCCTCCTTCCTTTTTTGCATGTACCATAGTGATCCCTCCTTCCTTTGTTTTATGTACCATAGTGATCCCTCCTTCCTTTCTTCCATGTACCATAGTGATTCCTCCTTCCTTTCTTCCATGTACCATAGTGATCCCTCCTTCCTGCCTTCCATGTACCATAGTGATCCCTCCTTCCTGCCTTCCATGTACCATAGTGATCCCTCCTTCCTACCTTCCATGTACCATAGTTATCCCTCCTTCCTTTATTCCATGTACCATAGTAATTTCTCCCTCCAGCCTTCCATGTACCATAGTGATCCCTCCTTTCTTTCTTCCATGTACCATAGTGATCACACCTTCCTGCCTTACATGTACCATAGTGATCCCTCCTTCCCTTCCTCCATGTGCCATAGTGATCCCTCCTTCCTTTCTTCCATGTACCATAGTGATCCCTACTTCCTTTCTTCCATGTACCATAGTGATCCCTCCTTCCTGCTTTACATGTACCATAGTGATCACTTATTCCTTTCTTCCACGTACCATAGTGATCCCTCCTTCCTGCCTTACATGTACCATAGTGATCCCTCCTTCCTTTCTTCCATGTACCATATTGATCCCACCTTCCTGCCTTCCATGTACCATAGTGATCCCTCCTTCCCTTGTTCCATGTACCATAGTGATCCCTCCTTCCTTTCTTCCATGTACCATAGTGATCCCTCCTTCCTTTCTTCCATGTACCATAGTTATCTCTACTTCCTGCATTACATGTACCATAGTGATCCCTCCTTCCTTTCTTCTATGTACCATAGTTATCCCTACTTCCTTTCTTCCATGTACCATAGTGATACCTCCTTCCTTTCTTCCATGTACCATAGTGATCCCTCCTTCCTTTGTTTTATGTACCATAGTGATTCCTCCTTCCTTTCTTCCATGTACCATAGTGATCCCTCCTTCCCTTGTTCCATGTACCATAGTGATCCCTCCTTCCTTTCTTCCATGTACCATAGCGATCCCTCCTTTTTTTCTTCCATGTACCATAGTAATCCTTCCTGCCTTCCATGTGTCATAGTGATCCTTCCTGCCTTCTGTGTGCCATAGTGATTCTTCCATGTACCATTATGATCCTTCTTGCCTTCCATGTACCATAGTGATCCTTTCTTTTTGCCTTCCTTCCATATACCATAGTGTTCCCCCTTCCTTTCTTCCATATACCATAGTGTTCCCTCTTCCTTTCTTCCATATACCATAGTGATCCCTCCTTCCTGCCTTCCATGCACCATAGTGATCACACCTTCCTGCCTTACATGTACCATAGTGATCCCTCCTTCCCTTCTTCCATGTGCCATAGTGATCCCTCCTTCCTTTCTTCCATGTACCATACTGATCCCTCCTTCCTTTCTTCCATGTACCATAGTGATCCCTCCTTCCTGCCCCCCATGTACCATAGTGATCCCTCCTTCCTGCCTTCCATGTACCATAGTTATCCCTCCTTCCTTCCTTACATGTACCATAGTGATCCCTCCTTCCTTTCTTCCATGTACCATAGTTATCCCTACTTCCTTTCTTCCATGTACCATAGTGATATCTCCTTCCTTTCTTCCATGTACCATAGTGATCCCTCCTTCCTTTGTTTTATGTACCATAGTGATCCCTCCTTCCTTTCTTCCATGTACCATAGTTATTCCTCCTTCCTTTCTTCCATGTACCATAGTGATCCCTCCTTCCTTTCTTCCATGTACCATAGTGATCCCTCCTTCCTTTGTTTTATGTACCATAGTGATCCCTCCTTCCTTTCTTCCATGTACCATAGTGATCCCTCCTTCCTTTATTCCATGTACCATAGTGATCCCTCCTTCCTTTCTTCCATGTACCATAGTGATCCCACCTTCCATGTACCATAGTGATCCCTCCTTCCTTTCTTCCATGTACCATAGTGATCCCTCCTTCCTGCCTTCCATGTACCATAGTGATCCCTCCTTCCTTTTTTGCATGTACCATAGTGATCCCTCCTTCCTTTCTTTTATGTACCATAGTGATCTCTCCTTCCTTTCTTCCATGTACCATAGTGATTCCTCCTTCCTTTCTTCCATGTACCATAGTGATCCCTCCTTCTTGCCTTCCATGTACCATAGTGATCCCTCCTTCCTGCCTTCCATGTACCATAGTCATCCCTCCTTCCTGCCTTACATGTACCATAGTGATCCCTCCTTCCTTTCTTCCATGTACCATAGTTATCCCTACTTCCTTTCTTCCATGTACCATAGTGATACCTCCTTCCTTTCTTCCATGTACCATAGTGATCCCTCCTTTCTTTCTTCCATGTACCATATTGATCCCTCCCTCCTTTCTTCCATGTACCATAGTGATCCCTCCATCCTTTCTTCCATTAACCATAGTGATCCCTCCTTCCTTTCTTCCATGTACTATAGTGATCCCTCCTTCCTGCCTTCCATGTACCATAGCGATTCTTCCTTCCTTTCTTCCATGTACCATAGTGATCCCTTCTTCCTGCCTTCCATGTACTATAGTGATGCTTCCTTCCTTTTTTCCATGTACCATAGTGATCCCTCCTTCCTTTCTTCCATGTACCATAGTGATCCCACCTTCCATGTACCATAGTGATCCCTCCTTCCTTTCTTCCATGTACCATAGTGATCCCACCTTACTGCTTTCGATGTACCATAGTGGTCCCTCCTTCCCTTGTTCCATATACCATAGTGATCCCTCTTTCCTTTCTTCCATGTACCATAGTGATCCCTCCTTCCTTTCTTCCATGTACCATAGTGATCCCTCCTTCCTTTTTTACATGTACCATAGTGATCCCTCCTTCCTTTCTTTTATGTACCATAGTGATCCCTCCTTCCTTTTTTGCATGTACCATAGTGATCCCTCCTTCCTTTCTTTTATGTACCATAGGGATCCCTCCTTCCTTTCTTCCATGTACCATAGTGATTCCTCCTTCCTTTCTTCCATGTACCATAGTGATCCATCCTTCCTGCCTTCCATGTACCATAGTGATCCTTCCTTCCTGCCTTCCATGTACCATAGTTATCCCTCCTTCCTGCCTTACATGTACCATAGTGATCCCTCCTTCCTTTCTTCCATGTACCATAGTTATCCCTACTTCCTTTCTTCCATGTACCATAGTGATACCTCCTTCCTTTCTTCCATGTACCATAGTGATCCCTCCTTTCTTTCTTCCATGTACCATAGTGATCCCTCCTTCCTGCCTTACATGTACCATAGTTATCCCTCCTTCCTGCCTTACATGTACCATAGTGATCCCTCCTTCCTTTCTTCCATGTACCATAGTTATCCCTACTTCCTTTCTTCCATGTACCATAGTGATACCTCCTTCATTTATTCCATGTACCATAGTGATCCCTCCTTTCTTTCTTCCATGTACCATAGTGATCCCTCCTTCCTGCCTTACATGTACCATAATGACCCCTCCTTCCTTTCTTCCATGTGCCATAGTGATCCCACCTTCCATGTACCATAGTGATCCCTCCTTCCTTTCTTCCATGTACCATAGTAATTTCTCCCTCCAGCCTTCCATGTACCATAGTGATCCCTCCTTTCTTTCTTCCATGTACCATAGTGATCACACCTTCCTGCCTTACATGTACCTTAGTGATCCCTTCTTCCATGTACCATAGTGATCCCACCTTCCGGCCTTACATGTACCATATTGATCCCTCCTTCCCTTGTTCCATGTACCATAGTGATCCCTCTTTCCTTTCTTCCATGTACCATAGTGATCCCTCCTTCCTTTCTTCCATGTACCATAGTGATCCCTCCTTCCTTTCTTCCATGTACCATAGTGATCCCTCCTTCCTTTGTTTTATGTACCATAGTGATCCCTCCTTCCTTTCTTCCATGTACCATAGTTATTCCTCCTTCCTTTCTTCCATGTACCATAGTGATCCCTCCTTCCTGCCTTCCATGTACCATAGTGATCCCTCCTTCCTGCCTTCCATGTACCATAGTGATCCCTCCTTCCTTTCTTCTATGTACCATAGTGATCCCTCCTTCCTGCCTTCCATGTACCATAGTTATCCCTCCTTCCTTTCTTCCATGTACCATAGTAATTTCTCCCTCCAGCCTTCCATGTACCATAGTGATCCCTCCTTTCTTTCTTCCATGTACCATAGTGATCACACCTTCCTGCCTTACATGTACCATAGTGATCTCTCCTTCCCTTCCTCCATGTGCCATAGTGATCCCTCCTTCCTTTCTTCCATGTACCATAGTGATCCCTACTTCCTTTCTTCCATGTACCATAGTGATCCCTCCTTCCTGCTTTACATGTACCATAGTGATCACTTATTCCTTTCTTCCATGTACCATAGTGATCCCTCCTTCCTGCCTTACATGTACCATAGTGATCCCTCCTTCCTTTCTTCCATGTACCATATTGATCCCACCTTCCTGCCTTCCATGTACCATAGTGATCCCTCCTTCCCTTGTTCCATGTACCATAGTGATCCCTCCTTCCTTTCTTCCATGTACCATAGTGATCCCTCCTTCCTTTCTTCCATGTACCATAGTTATCTCTACTTCCTGCATTACATGTACCATAGTCATCCCTCCTTCCTTTCTTCTATGTACCATAGTTATCCCTACTTCCTTTCTTCCATGTACCATAGTGATACCTCCTTCCTTTCTTCCATGTACCATAGTGATCCCTCCTTCCCTTGTTCCATGTACCATAGTGATCCCTCCTTCCTTTCTTCCATGTACCATAGTGATCCCTCCTTTTTTTCTTCCATGTACCGTAGTAATCCTTCCTGCCTTCCATGTGTCATAGTGATCCTTCCTGCCTTCTGTGTGCCATAGTGATTCTTCCATGTACCATTATGATCCTTCTTGCCTTCCATGTACCATAGTGATCCTTTCTTTTTGCCTTCCTTCCATATACCATAGTGTTCCCCCTTCCTTTCTTCCATATACCATAGTGTTCCCTCTTCCTTTCTTCCATATACCATAGTGATCCCTCCTTCCTGCCTTCCATGCACCATAGTGATCCCTCCTTCCTTTCTTCCATGTACCATAGTAATCCCTCCTTCCAGCCTTCCATGTACCATAGTGATCCCTCCTTTATTTCTTCCATGTACCATAGTGATCCCACCTTCCATGTACCATAGTGATCCCTCCTTCCTTTCTTCCATGTACCAAAGTGATCCCTCCTTCCTTTCTTCCATGTACCATAGTGATCCCACCTTACTGCTTTCGATGTAACATAGTGATCCCTCCTTCCCTTGTTCCATGTACCATAGTGATCCCTCTTTCCTTTCTTCCATGTACCATAGTGATCCCTCCTTCCTTTCTTCCATGTACCATAGTGATCCCTCCTTCCTTTCTTCCATGTACCATAGTGATCCCTCCTTCCTTTGTTTTATGTACCATAGTGATTCCTCCTTCCTTTCTTCCATGTACCATAGTGATTCCTCCTTCCTTTCTTCCATGTACCATAGTGATCCCTCCTTCCTGCCTTCCATGTACCATAGTGATCCCTCCTTCCTGCCTTCCATGTAACATAGTGATCTCTCCTTCCTTTCTTCCATGTACCATAGTAATTTCTCCCTCCAGCCTTCCATGTACCATAGTGATCCCTCCTTTCTTTCTTCCATGTACCATAGTGATCACACCTTCCTGCCTTACATGTACCATAGTGATCCCTCCTTCCCTTCTTCCATGTGCCATAGTGATCCCTCCTTCCTTTCTTCCATGTACCATAGTGATCCCTCCTTCCTTTCTTCCATTTACCATTGTGATCCCTCCTTCCTGCCTTCCATGTACCATGTTGATCCCTCCTTCCTGCCTTCCATGTAACATAGTGATCTCTCCTTCTTTTCTTCCATGTACCATAGTAATTTCTCTCTCCAGCCTTCCATGTACCATAGTGACCCTCCTTTCTTTCTTCCATGTACCATAGTGATCACACCTTCCTGCCTTACATGTACCATAGTGATCCCTCCTTCCCTTCTTCCATGTGCCATAGTGACCCCTTCTTCCTTTCTTCCATGTACCATAGTGATCCCTCCTTCCTGCCTTACATGTACCATAGTGATCCCTCCTTCCTTTCTTCCATATACCATAGTGATCCCACCTTCCTGCCTTCCATGTACCATAGTGATCCCTCCTTCCCTTGTTCCATGTACCATAGTGATCCCTCCTTCCTTTCTTCCATGTACCATAGTGATCCCTCCTTCCTTTCTTCCATGTACCATAGTTATCCCTCCTTCCTGCCTTACATGTACCATAGTGATCCATCCTTCCTTTCTGCCATGTACCATAGTTATCCCTACTTCCTTTCTTCCATGTACCATAGTGATACCTCCTTCCTTTCTTCCATGTACCATAGTGATCCCTCCTTCCTTTATTCCATGTACCATAGTGGTCCCTCCTTCCTGCCTTACATGTACCATAGTGATCCCTCCTTCCTTTCTTCCATGTGCCATAGTGATCCCACCTTCCATGTACCATAGTGATCCCTCCTTCCTTTCTTCCAGGTACCATAGTGATCCCTCCTTCCTTTCTTCCATGTACCATAGTGATCCCTCCTTCCTGCTTTCGATGTACCATAGTGGTCCCTCCTTCCCTTGTTCCATGTACCATAGTGATCCCTCTTTCCTTTCTTCCATGTACCATAGTGATCCCTCCTTCCTGCCTTCCATGTAACATAGTGATCCCTCCTTCCTTTCTTCCATGTACCATAGTAATTTCTCTCTCCAGCCTTCCATGTACCATAGTGATCCCTCCTGTCTTTCTTCCATGTACCATAGTGATCCCTCCTTACTTTCTTCCATGTACCATAGTGATCCCTCCTTCCTGCCCTACATGTACCATAGTGATCCCTCCTTCCTTTCTTCCATGTGCCATAGTGACCCCTTCTTCCTTTCTTCCATGTACCATAGTGATCACACCTTCCTGCCTTACATGTACCATAGTGATCCCTCCTTCCCTTCTTCCATGTGCCATAGTGATCCCTCCTTCCTTTCTTCCATGTGCCATAGTGATCCCTCCTTCCTTTCTTCCATGTACCATAGTGATCCCTCCTTCATTTCTTCCATGTACCATAGTGATCACACCTTCCTGCCTTACATGTACCATAGTGATCCCTCCTTCCTTTCTTCCATGTACCATAGTAATTTCTCCCGCCAGCCTTCCATGTACCATAGTGATCCCTGCTTTCTTTCTTCCATGTACCATAGTGATCACACCTTCCTGTCTTACATGTACCATAGTGATCCCTCCTTCCCTTCTTCCATGTGCCATAGTGATCCCTCCTTCCTTTCTTCCATGTACCATAGTGATCCATCCTTCCTGCCCTACATGTACCATAGTGATCCCTCCTTCCTTTCTTCCATGTGCCATAGTGACCCCTTCTTCCTTTCTTCCATGTACTATAGTGATCACACCTTCCTGCCTTACATGTACCATAGTGATCCCTCCTTCCCTTCTTCCATGTGCCATAGTGATCCCTCCTTCCTTTCTTCCATGTGCCATAGTGATCCCTCCTTCCTTTCTTCCATGTACCATAGTGATCCCTCCTTCCTTTCTTCCATGTACCATAGTGATCACACCTTCCTGCCTTACATGTACCATAGTGATCCCTCCTTCCTTTCTTCCATGTACCATAGTAATTTCTCCCGCCAGCCTTCCATGTACCATAGTGATCCCTTCTTTCTTTCTTCCATGTACCATAGTGATCACACCTTCCTGCCTTACATGTACCATAGTGATCCCTCCTTCCCTTCTTCCATGTGCCATAGTGATCCCTCCTTCCTTTCTTCCATGTACCATACTGATCCCTCCTTCCTTTCTTCCATGTACCATAGTGATCCCTCCTTCCTGCCCCCCCATGTACCATAGTGATCCCTCCTTCCTGCCTTCCATGTACCATAGTTATCCCTCCTTCCTTCCTTGTACCATAGTGATCCCTCCTTCCTTTCTTCCATGTACCATAGTTATCCCTACTTCCTTTCTTCCATGTACCATAGTGATATCTCCTTCCTTTCTTCCATGTACCACAGTGATCCCTCCTTCCTTTCTTCCATGTACCATAGTGATCCCTCCTTCCTGCCTTCCATGCACCATAGTGATCCCTCCTTCCTTTCTTCCATGTACCATAGTAATCCCTCCTTCCAGCCTTCCATGTACCATAGTGATCCCTCCTTTATTTCTTCCATGTACCATAGTGATCCCACCTTCCATGTACCATAGTGATCCCTCCTTCCTTTCTTCCATGTACCAAAGTGATCCCTCCTTCCTTTCTTCCATGTACCATAGTGATCCCACCTTACTGCTTTCGATGTAACATAGTGATCCCTCCTTCCCTTGTTCCATGTACCATAGTGATCCCTCTTGCCTTTCTTCCATGTACCATAGTGATCCCTCCTTCCTTTCTTCCATGTACCATAGTGATCCCTCCTTCCTTTCTTCCATGTACCATAGTGATCCCTCCTTCCTTTGTTTTATGTACCATAGTGATTCCTCCTTCCTTTCTTCCATGTACCATAGTGATTCCTCCTTCCTTTCTTCCATGTACCATAGTGATCCCTCCTTCCTGCCTTCCATGTACCATAGTGATCCCTCCTTCCTGCCTTCCATGTAACATAGTGATCTCTCCTTCCTTTCTTCCATGTACCATAGTAATTTCTCCCTCCAGCCTTCCATGTACCATAGTGATCCCTCCTTTCTTTCTTCCATGTACCATAGTGATCACACCTTCCTGCCTTACATGTACCATAGTGATCCCTCCTTCCCTTCTTCCATGTGCCATAGTGATCCCTCCTTCCTTTCTTCCATGTACCATAGTGATCCCTCCTTCCTTTCTTCCATTTACCATTGTGATCCCTCCTTCCTGCCTTCCATGTACCATGTTGATCCCTCCTTCCTGCCTTCCATGTAACATAGTGATCTCTCCTTCTTTTCTTCCATGTACCATAGTAATTTCTCTCTCCAGCCTTCCATGTACCATAGTGACCCTCCTTTCTTTCTTCCATGTACCATAGTGATCACACCTTCCTGCCTTACATGTACCATAGTGATCCCTCCTTCCCTTCTTCCATGTGCCATAGTGACCCCTTCTTCCTTTCTTCCATGTACCATAGTGATCCCTCCTTCCTGCCTTACATGTACCATAGTGATCCCTCCTTCCTTTCTTCCATATACCATAGTGATCCCACCTTCCTGCCTTCCATGTACCATAGTGATCCCTCCTTCCCTTGTTCCATGTACCATAGTGATCCCTCCTTCCTTTCTTCCATGTACCATAGTGATCCCTCCTTCCTTTCTTCCATGTACCATAGTTATCCCTCCTTCCTGCCTTACATGTACCATAGTGATCCCTCCTTCCTTTCTTCCATGTACCATAGTTATCCCTACTTCCTTTCTTCCATGTACCATAGTGATACCTCCTTCCTTTCTTCCATGTACCATAGTGATCCCTCCTTCCTTTCTTCCATGTACCATAGTGGTCCCTCCTTCCTGCCTTACATGTACCATAGTGATCCCTCCTTCCTTTCTTCCATGTGCCATAGTGATCCCACCTTCCATGTACCATAGTGATCCCTCCTTCCTTTCTTCCATGTACCATAGTGATCCCTCCTTCCTTTCTTCCATGTACCATAGTGATCCCTCCTTCCTGCTTTCGATGTACCATAGTGGTCCCTCCTTCCCTTGTTCCATGTACCATAGTGATCCCTCTTTCCTTTCTTCCATGTACCATAGTGATCCCTCCTTCCTGCCTTCCATGTAACATAGTGATCCCTCCTTCCTTTCTTCCATGTACCATAGTAATTTCTCTCTCCAGCCTTCCATGTACCATAGTGATCCCTCCTGTCTTTCTTCCATGTACCATAGTGATCCCTCCTTACTTTCTTCCATGTACCATAGTGATCCCTCCTTCCTGCCCTACATGTACCATAGTGATCCCTCCTTCCTTTCTTCCATGTGCCATAGTGACCCCTTCTTCCTTTCTTCCATGTACCATAGTGATCACACCTTCCTGCCTTACATGTACCATAGTGATCCCTCCTTCCCTTCTTCCATGTGCCATAGTGATCCCTCCTTCCTTTCTTCCATGTGCCATAGTGATCCCTCCTTCCTTTCTTCCATGTACCATAGTGATCCCTCCTTCATTTCTTCCATGTACCATAGTGATCACACCTTCCTGCCTTACATGTACCATAGTGACCCCTCCTTCCTTTCTTCCATGTACCATAGTAATTTCTCCCGCCAGCCTTCCATATACCATAGTGTTCCCTCTTCCTTTCTTCCATATACCATAGTGATCCCTCCTTCCTGCCTTCCATGCACCATAGTGATCACACCTTCCTGCCTTACATGTACCATAGTGATCCCTCCTTCCCTTCTTCCATGTGCCATAGTGATCCCTCCTTCCTTTCTTCCATGTACCATACTGATCCCTCCTTCCTTTCTTCCATGTACCATAGTGATCCCTCCTTCCTGCCCCCCATGTACCATAGTGATCCCTCCTTCCTGCCTTCCATGTACCATAGTTATCCCTCCTTCCTTCCTTACATGTACCATAGTGATCCCTCCTTCCTTTCTTCCATGTACCATAGTTATCCCTACTTCCTTTCTTCCATGTACCATAGTGATATCTCCTTCCTTTCTTCCATGTACCATAGTGATCCCTCCTTCCTTTGTTTTATGTACCATAGTGATCCCTCCTTCCTTTCTTCCATGTACCATAGTTATTCCTCCTTCCTTTCTTCCATGTACCATAGTGATCCCTCCTTCCTTTCTTCCATGTACCATAGTGATCCCTCCTTCCTTTGTTTTATGTACCATAGTGATCCCTCCTTCCTTTCTTCCATGTACCATAGTGATCCCTCCTTCCTTTATTCCATGTACCATAGTGATCCCTCCTTCCTTTCTTCCATGTACCATAGTGATCCCACCTTCCATGTACCATAGTGATCCCTCCTTCCTTTCTTCCATGTACCATAGTGATCCCTCCTTCCTGCCTTCCATGTACCATAGTGATCCCTCCTTCCTTTTTTGCATGTACCATAGTGATCCCTCCTTCCTTTCTTTTATGTACCATAGTGATCTCTCCTTCCTTTCTTCCATGTACCATAGTGATTCCTCCTTCCTTTCTTCCATGTACCATAGTGATCCCTCCTTCTTGCCTTCCATGTACCATAGTGATCCCTCCTTCCTGCCTTCCATGTACCATAGTCATCCCTCCTTCCTGCCTTACATGTACCATAGTGATCCCTCCTTCCTTTCTTCCATGTACCATAGTTATCCCTACTTCCTTTCTTCCATGTACCATAGTGATACCTCCTTCCTTTCTTCCATGTACCATAGTGATCCCTCCTTTCTTTCTTCCATGTACCATATTGATCCCTCCCTCCTTTCTTCCATGTACCATAGTGATCCCTCCATCCTTTCTTCCATTAACCATAGTGATCCCTCCTTCCTTTCTTCCATGTACTATAGTGATCCCTCCTTCCTGCCTTCCATGTACCATAGCGATTCTTCCTTCCTTTCTTCCATGTACCATAGTGATCCCTTCTTCCTGCCTTCCATGTACTATAGTGATGCTTCCTTCCTTTTTTCCATGTACCATAGTGATCCCTCCTTCCTTTCTTCCATGTACCATAGTGATCCCACCTTCCATGTACCATAGTGATCCCTCCTTCCTTTCTTCCATGTACCATAGTGATCCCACCTTACTGCTTTCGATGTACCATAGTGGTCCCTCCTTCCCTTGTTCCATATACCATAGTGATCCCTCTTTCCTTTCTTCCATGTACCATAGTGATCCCTCCTTCCTTTCTTCCATGTACCATAGTGATCCCTCCTTCCTTTTTTACATGTACCATAGTGATCCCTCCTTCCTTTCTTTTATGTACCATAGTGATCCCTCCTTCCTTTTTTGCATGTACCATAGTGATCCCTCCTTCCTTTCTTTTATGTACCATAGGGATCCCTCCTTCCTTTCTTCCATGTACCATAGTGATTCCTCCTTCCTTTCTTCCATGTACCATAGTGATCCATCCTTCCTGCCTTCCATGTACCATAGTGATCCTTCCTTCCTGCCTTCCATGTACCATAGTTATCCCTCCTTCCTGCCTTACATGTACCATAGTGATCCCTCCTTCCTTTCTTCCATGTACCATAGTTATCCCTACTTCCTTTCTTCCATGTACCATAGTGATACCTCCTTCCTTTCTTCCATGTACCATAGTGATCCCTCCTTTCTTTCTTCCATGTACCATAGTGATCCCTCCTTCCTGCCTTACATGTACCATAGTTATCCCTCCTTCCTGCCTTACATGTACCATAGTGATCCCTCCTTCCTTTCTTCCATGTACCATAGTTATCCCTACTTCCTTTCTTCCATGTACCATAGTGATACCTCCTTCATTTCTTCCATGTACCATAGTGATCCCTCCTTTCTTTCTTCCATGTACCATAGTGATCCCTCCTTCCTGCCTTACATGTACCATAATGACCCCTCCTTCCTTTCTTCCATGTGCCATAGTGATCCCACCTTCCATGTACCATAGTGATCCCTCCTTCCTTTCTTCCATGTACCATAGTAATTTCTCCCTCCAGCCTTCCATGTACCATAGTGATCCCTCCTTTCTTTCTTCCATGTACCATAGTGATCACACCTTCCTGCCTTACATGTACCTTAGTGATCCCTTCTTCCATGTACCATAGTGATCCCACCTTCCGGCCTTACATGTACCATATTGATCCCTCCTTCCCTTGTTCCATGTACCATAGTGATCCCTCTTTCCTTTCTTCCATGTACCATAGTGATCCCTCCTTCCTTTCTTCCATGTACCATAGTGATCCCTCCTTCCTTTCTTCCATGTACCATAGTGATCCCTCCTTCCTTTGTTTTATGTACCATAGTGATCCCTCCTTCCTTTCTTCCATGTACCATAGTTATTCCTCCTTCCTTTCTTCCATGTACCATAGTGATCCCTCCTTCCTGCCTTCCATGTACCATAGTGATCCCTCCTTCCTGCCTTCCATGTACCATAGTGATCCCTCCTTCCTTTCTTCTATGTACCATAGTGATCCCTCCTTCCTGCCTTCCATGTACCATAGTTATCCCTCCTTCCTTTCTTCCATGTACCATAGTAATTTCTCCCTCCAGCCTTCCATGTACCATAGTGATCCCTCCTTTCTTTCTTCCATGTACCATAGTGATCACACCTTCCTGCCTTACATGTACCATAGTGATCTCTCCTTCCCTTCCTCCATGTGCCATAGTGATCCCTCCTTCCTTTCTTCCATGTACCATAGTGATCCCTACTTCCTTTCTTCCATGTACCATAGTGATCCCTCCTTCCTGCTTTACATGTACCATAGTGATCACTTATTCCTTTCTTCCATGTACCATAGTGATCCCTCCTTCCTGCCTTACATGTACCATAGTGATCCCTCCTTCCTTTCTTCCATGTACCATATTGATCCCACCTTCCTGCCTTCCATGTACCATAGTGATCCCTCCTTCCCTTGTTCCATGTACCATAGTGATCCCTCCTTCCTTTCTTCCATGTACCATAGTGATCCCTCCTTCCTTTCTTCCATGTACCATAGTTATCTCTACTTCCTGCATTACATGTACCATAGTCATCCCTCCTTCCTTTCTTCTATGTACCATAGTTATCCCTACTTCCTTTCTTCCATGTACCATAGTGATACCTCCTTCCTTTCTTCCATGTACCATAGTGATCCCTCCTTCCCTTGTTCCATGTACCATAGTGATCCCTCCTTCCTTTCTTCCATGTACCATAGTGATCCCTCCTTTTTTTCTTCCATGTACCGTAGTAATCCTTCCTGCCTTCCATGTGTCATAGTGATCCTTCCTGCCTTCTGTGTGCCATAGTGATTCTTCCATGTACCATTATGATCCTTCTTGCCTTCCATGTACCATAGTGATCCTTTCTTTTTGCCTTCCTTCCATATACCATAGTGTTCCCCCTTCCTTTCTTCCATATACCATAGTGTTCCCTCTTCCTTTCTTCCATATACCATAGTGATCCCTCCTTCCTGCCTTCCATGCACCATAGTGATCCCTCCTTCCTTTCTTCCATGTACCATAGTAATCCCTCCTTCCAGCCTTCCATGTACCATAGTGATCCCTCCTTTATTTCTTCCATGTACCATAGTGATCCCACCTTCCATGTACCATAGTGATCCCTCCTTCCTTTCTTCCATGTACCAAAGTGATCCCTCCTTCCTTTCTTCCATGTACCATAGTGATCCCACCTTACTGCTTTCGATGTAACATAGTGATCCCTCCTTCCCTTGTTCCATGTACCATAGTGATCCCTCTTTCCTTTCTTCCATGTACCATAGTGATCCCTCCTTCCTTTCTTCCATGTACCATAGTGATCCCTCCTTCCTTTCTTCCATGTACCATAGTGATCCCTCCTTCCTTTGTTTTATGTACCATAGTGATTCCTCCTTCCTTTCTTCCATGTACCATAGTGATTCCTCCTTCCTTTCTTCCATGTACCATAGTGATCCCTCCTTCCTGCCTTCCATGTACCATAGTGATCCCTCCTTCCTGCCTTCCATGTAACATAGTGATCTCTCCTTCCTTTCTTCCATGTACCATAGTAATTTCTCCCTCCAGCCTTCCATGTACCATAGTGATCCCTCCTTTCTTTCTTCCATGTACCATAGTGATCACACCTTCCTGCCTTACATGTACCATAGTGATCCCTCCTTCCCTTCTTCCATGTGCCATAGTGATCCCTCCTTCCTTTCTTCCATGTACCATAGTGATCCCTCCTTCCTTTCTTCCATTTACCATTGTGATCCCTCCTTCCTGCCTTCCATGTACCATGTTGATCCCTCCTTCCTGCCTTCCATGTAACATAGTGATCTCTCCTTCTTTTCTTCCATGTACCATAGTAATTTCTCTCTCCAGCCTTCCATGTACCATAGTGACCCTCCTTTCTTTCTTCCATGTACCATAGTGATCACACCTTCCTGCCTTACATGTACCATAGTGATCCCTCCTTCCCTCCTTCCATGTGCCATAGTGACCCCTTCTTCCTTTCTTCCATGTACCATAGTGATCCCTCCTTCCTGCCTTACATGTACCATAGTGATCCCTCCTTCCTTTCTTCCATATACCATAGTGATCCCACCTTCCTGCCTTCCATGTACCATAGTGATCCCTCCTTCCCTTGTTCCATGTACCATAGTGATCCCTCCTTCCTTTCTTCCATGTACCATAGTGATCCCTCCTTCCTTTCTTCCATGTACCATAGTTATCCCTCCTTCCTGCCTTACATGTACCATAGTGATCCATCCTTCCTTTCTGCCATGTACCATAGTTATCCCTACTTCCTTTCTTCCATGTACCATAGTGATACCTCCTTCCTTTCTTCCATGTACCATAGTGATCCCTCCTTCCTTTATTCCATGTACCATAGTGGTCCCTCCTTCCTGCCTTACATGTACCATAGTGATCCCTCCTTCCTTTCTTCCATGTGCCATAGTGATCCCACCTTCCATGTACCATAGTGATCCCTCCTTCCTTTCTTCCAGGTACCATAGTGATCCCTCCTTCCTTTCTTCCATGTACCATAGTGATCCCTCCTTCCTGCTTTCGATGTACCATAGTGGTCCCTCCTTCCCTTGTTCCATGTACCATAGTGATCCCTCTTTCCTTTCTTCCATGTACCATAGTGATCCCTCCTTCCTGCCTTCCATGTAACATAGTGATCCCTCCTTCCTTTCTTCCATGTACCATAGTAATTTCTCTCTCCAGCCTTCCATGTACCATAGTGATCCCTCCTGTCTTTCTTCCATGTACCATAGTGATCCCTCCTTACTTTCTTCCATGTACCATAGTGATCCCTCCTTCCTGCCCTACATGTACCATAGTGATCCCTCCTTCCTTTCTTCCATGTGCCATAGTGACCCCTTCTTCCTTTCTTCCATGTACCATAGTGATCACACCTTCCTGCCTTACATGTACCATAGTGATCCCTCCTTCCCTTCTTCCATGTGCCATAGTGATCCCTCCTTCCTTTCTTCCATGTGCCATAGTGATCCCTCCTTCCTTTCTTCCATGTACCATAGTGATCCCTCCTTCATTTCTTCCATGTACCATAGTGATCACACCTTCCTGCCTTACATGTACCATAGTGATCCCTCCTTCCTTTCTTCCATGTACCATAGTAATTTCTCCCGCCAGCCTTCCATGTACCATAGTGATCCCTGCTTTCTTTCTTCCATGTACCATAGTGATCACACCTTCCTGTCTTACATGTACCATAGTGATCCCTCCTTCCCTTCTTCCATGTGCCATAGTGATCCCTCCTTCCTTTCTTCCATGTACCATAGTGATCCATCCTTCCTGCCCTACATGTACCATAGTGATCCCTCCTTCCTTTCTTCCATGTGCCATAGTGACCCCTTCTTCCTTTCTTCCATGTACTATAGTGATCACACCTTCCTGCCTTACATGTACCATAGTGATCCCTCCTTCCCTTCTTCCATGTGCCATAGTGATCCCTCCTTCCTTTCTTCCATGTGCCATAGTGATCCCTCCTTCCTTTCTTCCATGTACCATAGTGATCCCTCCTTCCTTTCTTCCATGTACCATAGTGATCACACCTTCCTGCCTTACATGTACCATAGTGATCCCTCCTTCCTTTCTTCCATGTACCATAGTAATTTCTCCCGCCAGCCTTCCATGTACCATAGTGATCCCTTCTTTCTTTCTTCCATGTACCATAGTGATCACACCTTCCTGCCTTACATGTACCATAGTGATCCCTCCTTCCCTTCTTCCATGTGCCATAGTGATCCCTCCTTCCTTTCTTCCATGTACCATACTGATCCCTCCTTCCTTTCTTCCATGTACCATAGTGATCCCTCCTTCCTGCCCCCCCATGTACCATAGTGATCCCTCCTTCCTGCCTTCCATGTACCATAGTTATCCCTCCTTCCTTCCTTGTACCATAGTGATCCCTCCTTCCTTTCTTCCATGTACCATAGTTATCCCTACTTCCTTTCTTCCATGTACCATAGTGATATCTCCTTCCTTTCTTCCATGTACCACAGTGATCCCTCCTTCCTTTCTTCCATGTACCATAGTGATCCCTCCTTCCTGCCTTCCATGCACCATAGTGATCCCTCCTTCCTTTCTTCCATGTACCATAGTAATCCCTCCTTCCAGCCTTCCATGTACCATAGTGATCCCTCCTTTATTTCTTCCATGTACCATAGTGATCCCACCTTCCATGTACCATAGTGATCCCTCCTTCCTTTCTTCCATGTACCAAAGTGATCCCTCCTTCCTTTCTTCCATGTACCATAGTGATCCCACCTTACTGCTTTCGATGTAACATAGTGATCCCTCCTTCCCTTGTTCCATGTACCATAGTGATCCCTCTTGCCTTTCTTCCATGTACCATAGTGATCCCTCCTTCCTTTCTTCCATGTACCATAGTGATCCCTCCTTCCTTTCTTCCATGTACCATAGTGATCCCTCCTTCCTTTGTTTTATGTACCATAGTGATTCCTCCTTCCTTTCTTCCATGTACCATAGTGATTCCTCCTTCCTTTCTTCCATGTACCATAGTGATCCCTCCTTCCTGCCTTCCATGTACCATAGTGATCCCTCCTTCCTGCCTTCCATGTAACATAGTGATCTCTCCTTCCTTTCTTCCATGTACCATAGTAATTTCTCCCTCCAGCCTTCCATGTACCATAGTGATCCCTCCTTTCTTTCTTCCATGTACCATAGTGATCACACCTTCCTGCCTTACATGTACCATAGTGATCCCTCCTTCCCTTCTTCCATGTGCCATAGTGATCCCTCCTTCCTTTCTTCCATGTACCATAGTGATCCCTCCTTCCTTTCTTCCATTTACCATTGTGATCCCTCCTTCCTGCCTTCCATGTACCATGTTGATCCCTCCTTCCTGCCTTCCATGTAACATAGTGATCTCTCCTTCTTTTCTTCCATGTACCATAGTAATTTCTCTCTCCAGCCTTCCATGTACCATAGTGACCCTCCTTTCTTTCTTCCATGTACCATAGTGATCACACCTTCCTGCCTTACATGTACCATAGTGATCCCTCCTTCCCTTCTTCCATGTGCCATAGTGACCCCTTCTTCCTTTCTTCCATGTACCATAGTGATCCCTCCTTCCTGCCTTACATGTACCAAAGTGATCCCTCCTTCCTTTCTTCCATATACCATAGTGATCCCACCTTCCTGCCTTCCATGTACCATAGTGATCCCTCCTTCCCTTGTTCCATGTACCATAGTGATCCCTCCTTCCTTTCTTCCATGTACCATAGTGATCCCTCCTTCCTTTCTTCCATGTACCATAGTTATCCCTCCTTCCTGCCTTACATGTACCATAGTGATCCCTCCTTCCTTTCTTCCATGTACCATAGTTATCCCTACTTCCTTTCTTCCATGTACCATAGTGATACCTCCTTCCTTTCTTCCATGTACCATAGTGATCCCTCCTTCCTTTCTTCCATGTACCATAGTGGTCCCTCCTTCCTGCCTTACATGTACCATAGTGATCCCTCCTTCCTTTCTTCCATGTGCCATAGTGATCCCACCTTCCATGTACCATAGTGATCCCTCCTTCCTTTCTTCCATGTACCATAGTGATCCCTCCTTCCTTTCTTCCATGTACCATAGTGATCCCTCCTTCCTGCTTTTGATGTACCATAGTGGTCCCTCCTTCCCTTGTTCCATGTACCATAGTGATCCCTCTTTCCTTTCTTCCATGTACCATAGTGATCCCTCCTTCCTGCCTTCCATGTAACATAGTGATCCCTCCTTCCTTTCTTCCATGTACCATAGTAATTTCTCTCTCCAGCCTTCCATGTACCATAGTGATCCCTCCTGTCTTTCTTCCATGTACCATAGTGATCCCTCCTTACTTTCTTCCATGTACCATAGTGATCCCTCCTTCCTGCCCTACATGTACCATAGTGATCCCTCCTTCCTTTCTTCCATGTGCCATAGTGACCCCTTCTTCCTTTCTTCCATGTACCATAGTGATCACACCTTCCTGCCTTACATGTACCATAGTGATCCCTCCTTCCCTTCTTCCATGTGCCATAGTGATCCCTCCTTCCTTTCTTCCATGTGCCATAGTGATCCCTCCTTCCTTTCTTCCATGTACCATAGTGATCCCTCCTTCATTTCTTCCATGTACCATAGTGATCACACCTTCCTGCCTTACATGTACCATAGTGACCCCTCCTTCCTTTCTTCCATGTACCATAGTAATTTCTCCCGCCAGCCTTCCATGTACCATAGTGATCCCTTCTTTCTTTCTTCCATGTACCATAGTGATCACACCTTCCTGTCTTACATGTACCATAGTGATCCCTCCTTCCCTTCTTCCATGTGCCATAGTGATCCCTCCTTCCTTTCTTCCATGTACCATAGTGATCCGTCCTTCCTGCCCTACATGTACCATAGTGATCCCTCCTTCCTTTCTTCCATGTGCCATAGTGACCCCTTCTTCCTTTCTTCCATGTACCATAGTGATCACACCTTCCTGCCTTACATGTACCATAGTGATCCCTCCTTCCCTTCTTCCATGTGCCATAGTGATCCCTCCTTCCTTTCTTCCATGTGCCATAGTGATCCCTCCTTCCTTTCTTCCATGTGCCATAGTGATCCCTCCTTCCTTTCTTCCATGTACCATAGTGATCCCTCCTTCCTTTCTTCCATGTACCATAGTGATCACACCTTCCTGCCTTACATGTACCATAGTGATCCCTCCTTCCTTTCTTCCATGTACCATAGTAATTTCTCCCGCCAGCCTTCCATGTACCATAGTGATCCCTTCTTTCTTTCTTCCATGTACCATAGTGATCACACCTTCCTGCCTTACATGTACCATAGTGATCCCTCCTTCCCTTCTTCCATGTGCCATAGTGATCCCTCCTTCCTTTCTTCCATGTACCATACTGATCCCTCCTTCCTTTCTTCCATGTACCATAGTGATCCCTCCTTCCTGCCCCCCCCATGTACCATAGTGATCCCTCCTTCCTGCCTTCCATGTACCATAGTTATCCCTCCTTCCTTTCTTCCATGTACCATAGTGATCCCGCCTTCCTACCTTACATGTACCATAGTGATCCCTCCTTCCTTTCTTCCATGTACCATAGTTATCCCTACTTCCTTTCTTCCATGTACCATAGTGATACCTCCTTCCTTTCTTCCATGTACCATAGTGATCCCACCTTACTGCTTTCGATGTACCATAGTGATCCCTCCTTCCCTTGTTCCATGTACCATAGTGATCCCTCTTTCCTTTCTTCCATGTACCATAGTGATCCCTCCTTCCTTTCTTCCATGTACCATAGTGATCCCTCCTTCCTTTCTTCCATGTACCATAGTGATCCCTCCTTCCTTTGTTTTATGTACCATAGTGATCCCTCCTTCCTTTCTTCCATGTACCATAGTTATTCCTCCTTCCTTTCTTCCATGTACCATAGTTATTCCTCCTTCCTTTCTTCCATGTACCATAGTGATCCCTCCTTCCTGCCTTCCATGTACCATAGTGATCCCTCCTTCCTGCCTTCCATGTACCATAGTGATCCCTCCTTCCTTTCTTCCATGTACCATAGTAATTTCTCCCTCCAGCCTTCCATGTACCATAGTGATCCCTCCTTTCTTTCTTCCATGTACCATAGTGATCACACCTTCCTGCCTTACATGTACCATAGTGATCCCTCCTTCCCTTCTTCCATGTGCCATAGTGATCACTTCTTCCTTTCTTCCACGTACCATAGTGATCCCTTCTTCCTGCCTTACATGTACCATAGTGATCCCTCCTTCCTTTCTTCCATGTACCATATTGATCCCACCTTCCTGCCTTCCATGTACCATAGTGATCCCTCCTTCCCTTGTTCGATGTACCATAGTGATCCCTCCTTCCTTTCTTCCATGTACCATAGTGATCCCTCCTTCCTTTCTTCCATGTACCATAGTTATCCCTACTTCCTGCCTTACGTGTACCTTAGTGATCCCTCCTTCTTTTCTTCTATGTACCATAGTTATCCCTACTTCCTTTCTTCCATGTACCATAGTGATACCTCCTTCCTTTCTTCCATGTACCATAGTGATCCCTCCTTCCTTTCTTCCATGTACCATAGTGATCCCTCCTTCCTGCCTTACACGTACCATAGTGATCCCTCCTTCCTTTCTTCCATGTGCCATAGTGATCCCACTTTCCATGTACCATAGTGATCCCTCCTTCCTTTCTTCCATGTACCATAGTGATCCCTCTTTCCTTTCTTCCATGTACCATAGTGATCCCTCCTTACTGCTTTCGATGTACCATAGTGGTCCCTCCTTCCCTTGTTCCATGTACCATAGTGATCCCTCTTTCCTTTCTTCCATGTACCATAGTGATCCCTCCTTCCTTTCTTCCATGTACCATAGTGATCCCTCCTTCCTTTGTTTTATGTACCATAGTGATCCCTCCTTCCTTTCTTCCATGTACCATAGTGATTCCTCCTTCCTTTCTACCATGTACCATAGTGATCCCTCCTTCCTGCCTTCCATGTACCATAGTGATCCCTCCTTCCTGCCTTCCATGTAACATAGTGATCCCTCCTTTCTTTCTTCCATGTACCATAGTAATTTCTCCCTCCAGCCTTCCATGTACCATAGTGATCCCTCCTTTCTTTCTTCCATGTACCATAGTGATCCCGCCTTCCTACCTTACATGTACCATAGTGATCCCTCCTTCCTTTCTTCCATGTACCATAGTTATCCCTACTTCCTTTCTTCCATGTACCATAGTGATACCTCCTTCCTTTCTTCCATGTACCATAGTGATCCCACCTTACTGCTTTCGATGTACCATAGTGATCCCTCCTTCCCTTGTTCCATGTACCATAGTGATCCCTCTTTCCTTTCTTCCATGTACCATAGTGATCCCTCCTTCCTTTCTTCCATGTACCATAGTGATCCCTCCTTCCTTTCTTCCATGTACCATAGTGATCCCTCCTTCCTTTGTTTTATGTACCATAGTGATCCCTCCTTCCTTTCTTCCATGTACCATAGTTATTCCTCCTTCCTTTCTTCCATGTACCATAGTTATTCCTCCTTCCTTTCTTCCATGTACCATAGTGATCCCTCCTTCCTGCCTTCCATGTACCATAGTGATCCCTCCTTCCTGCCTTCCATGTACCATAGTGATCCCTCCTTCCTTTCTTCCATGTACCATAGTAATTTCTCCCTCCAGCCTTCCATGTACCATAGTGATCCCTCCTTTCTTTCTTCCATGTACCATAGTGATCACACCTTCCTGCCTTACATGTACCATAGTGATCCCTCCTTCCCTTCTTCCATGTGCCATAGTGATCACTTCTTCCTTTCTTCCACGTACCATAGTGATCCCTTCTTCCTGCCTTACATGTACCATAGTGATCCCTCCTTCCTTTCTTCCATGTACCATATTGATCCCACCTTCCTGCCTTCCATGTACCATAGTGATCCCTCCTTCCCTTGTTCGATGTACCATAGTGATCCCTCCTTCCTTTCTTCCATGTACCATAGTGATCCCTCCTTCCTTTCTTCCATGTACCATAGTTATCCCTACTTCCTGCCTTACGTGTACCTTAGTGATCCCTCCTTCTTTTCTTCTATGTACCATAGTTATCCCTACTTCCTTTCTTCCATGTACCATAGTGATACCTCCTTCCTTTCTTCCATGTACCATAGTGATCCCTCCTTCCTTTCTTCCATGTACCATAGTGATCCCTCCTTCCTGCCTTACACGTACCATAGTGATCCCTCCTTCCTTTCTTCCATGTGCCATAGTGATCCCACTTTCCATGTACCATAGTGATCCCTCCTTCCTTTCTTCCATGTACCATAGTGATCCCTCTTTCCTTTCTTCCATGTACCATAGTGATCCCTCCTTACTGCTTTCGATGTACCATAGTGGTCCCTCCTTCCCTTGTTCCATGTACCATAGTGATCCCTCTTTCCTTTCTTCCATGTACCATAGTGATCCCTCCTTCCTTTCTTCCATGTACCATAGTGATCCCTCCTTCCTTTGTTTTATGTACCATAGTGATCCCTCCTTCCTTTCTTCCATGTACCATAGTGATTCCTCCTTCCTTTCTACCATGTACCATAGTGATCCCTCCTTCCTGCCTTCCATGTACCATAGTGATCCCTCCTTCCTGCCTTCCATGTAACATAGTGATCCCTCCTTTCTTTCTTCCATGTACCATAGTAATTTCTCCCTCCAGCCTTCCATGTACCATAGTGATCCCTCCTTTCTTTCTTCCATGTACCATAGTGATCACACCTTCCTGCCTTACATGTACCACAGTGATCCCTCCTTCCCTTCTTCCATGTGCCATAGTGATCCCTCCTTCCTTTCTTCCATGTACCATAGTGATCCCTACTTCCTTTCTTCCATGTACCATAGTGATCCCTCCTTCCTGCTTCACATGTACCATAGTGATCCCTTCTTCCTTTCTTCCATGTACCATAGTGATCCCTCCTTCCTGCCTTACATGTACCATAGTGATCCCTCCTTCCTTTCTTCCATATACCATTGTCATCCCACCTTCCTGCCTTCCATGTACCATAGTGATCCCTCCTTCCCTTGTTCCATGTACCATAGTGATCCCTCCTTCCTTTCTTCCATGTACCATAGTCATCCCTCCTTCCTTTCTTCCATGTACCATAGTTATCCTTCCTTCCTGCCTTACATGTACCATAGTGATCCCTCCTTCCTTTCTTCCATGTACCATAGTGATCCCTCCTTCCTTTCTTCCATGTACCATAGTGATCCCTCCTTCCTTTCTTCCATGTACCATAGTGATCCCACCTTCCATGTACCATAGTGATCCCTCCATCCTTTCTTCCATGTACCATAGTGATCCCTCCTTCCTTTCTTCCATGTACCATAGTGATCCCTCCTTCCTGCCTTCCATGTACCATAGCGATTCTTCCTGCCTTTCTTCCATGTACCATAGTGATCCCTTCTTCCTGCCTTCCATGTACTATAGTGATGCTTCCTTCCTTTTTTCCATGTACCATAGTGATCCCTCCTTCCTTTCTTCCATGTACCATAGTGATCCCACCTTCCATGTACCATAGTGATCCCTCCTTCCTTTCTTCCATGTACCATAGTGATCCCTCCTTCCTTTCTTCCATGTACCATAGTGATCCCTCCTTCCTTTTTTACATGTACCATAGTGATCCCTCCTTCCTTTCTTTTATGTACCATAGTGATCCCTCCTTCCTTTTTTGCATGTACCATAGTGATCCCTCCTTCCTTTCTTTTATGTACCATAGTGATCCCTCCTTCCTTTCTTCCATGCACCATAGTGATCCCTCCTTTCTTTCTTCCATGTACCATAGTGATCCCTCCTTCCTGCCTTACATGTACCATAATGACCCCTCCTTCTTTTCTTCCATGTGCCATAGTGATCCCACCTTCCATGTACCATAGTGATCCCTCCTTCCTTTCTTCCATGTACCATAGTAATTTCTCCCTCCAGCCTACCATGTACCATAGTGATCCCTCCTTTCTTTCTTCCATGTACCATAGTGATCACACCTTCCTGCCTTACATGTACCATAGTGATCCCTCCTTCCGGCCTTACATGTACCATATTGATCCCTCCTTCCCTTGTTCCATGTACCATAGTGATCCCTCTTTCCTTTCTTCCATGTACCATAGTGATCCCTCCTTCCTTTCTTCCATGTACCATAGTGATCCCTCCTTCCATGTACCATAGTTATTCCTCCTTCCTTTCTTCCATGTACCATAGTGATCCCTCCTTCCTGCCTTCCATGTACCATAGTGATCCCTCCTTCCTGCCTTCCATGTACCATAGTGATCCCTCCTTCCTGCCTTCCATGTACCATAGTTATCCCTCCTTCCTTTATTCCATGTACCATAGTAATTTCTCCCTCCAGCCTTCCATGTACCATAGTGATCCCTCCTTTCTTTCTTCCATGTACCATAGTGATCACACCTTCCTTTCTTCCATGTACCATAGTGATCCCTACTTCCTTTCTTCCATGTACCATAGTGATCCCTCCTTCCTGCTTTACATGTACCATAGTGATCACTTATTCCTTTCTTCCACGTACCATAGTGATCCCTCCTTCCTGCCTTACATGTACCATAGTGATCCCTCCTTCCTTTCTTCCATGTACCATATTGATCCCACCTTCCTGCCTTCCATGTACCATAGTGATCCCTCCTTCCCTTGTTCCATGTACCATAGTGATCCCTCCTTCCTTTCTTCCATGTACCATAGTGATCCCTCCTTCCTTTCTTCCATGTACCATAGTTAACTCTACTTCCTGCATTACATGTACCATAGTGATCCCTCCTTCCTTTCTTCTATGTACCATAGTTATCCCTACTTCCTTTCTTCCATGTACCATAGTGATACCTCCTTCCTTTCTTCCATGTACCATAGTGATCCCTCCTTCCTTTGTTTTATGTACCATAGTGATTCCTCCTTCCTTTCTTCCACGTACCATAGTGATCCCTCCTTCCCTTGTTCCATGTACCATAGTGATCCCTCCTTCCTTTCTTCCATGTACCATAGTGATCCCTCCTTTTTTTCTTCCATGTACCATAGTAATCCTTCCTGCCTTCCATGTGTCATAGTGATCCTTCCTGCCTTCTGTGTGCCATAGTGATTCTTCCATGTACCATTATGATCCTTCTTGCCTTCCATGTACCATAGTGATCCTTTCTTTTTGCCTTCCTTCCATATACCATAGTGTTCCCCCTTCCTTTCTTCCATATACCATAGTGTTCCCTCTTCCTTTCTTCCATATACCATAGTGATCCCTCCTTCCTGCCTTCCATGCACCATAGTGATCACACCTTCCTGCCTTACATGTACCATAGTGATCCCTCCTTCCCTTCTTCCATGTGCCATAGTGATCCCTCCTTCCTTTCTTCCATGTACCATACTGATCCCTCCTTCCTTTCTTCCATGTACCATAGTGATCCCTCCTTCCTGCCCCCCATGTACCATAGTGATCCCTCCTTCCTGCCTTCCATGTACCATAGTTATCACTCCTTCCTTCCTTACATGTACCATAGTGATCCCTCCTTCCTTTCTTCCATGTACCATAGTTATCCCTACTTCCTTTCTTCCATGTACCATAGTGATATCTCCTTCCTTTCTTCCATGTACCACAGTGATCCCTCCTTCCTTTCTTCCATGTACCATAGTGATCCCTCCTTCCTGCCTTACATGTACCATAGTGATCCCTCCTTCCTTTCTTCCATGTACCATTGTTATCCCTACTTCCTTTCTTCCATGTACCATAGTGATACCTCCTTCCTTTCTTCCATGTACCATAGTGATCCCACCTTACTGCTTTCGATGTACCATAGTGATCCCTCCTTCCCTTGTTCCATGTACCATAGTGATCCCTCTTTCCTTTCTTCCATGTACCATAGTGATCCCTCCTTCCTTTCTTCCATGTACCATAGTGATCCCTCCTTCCTTTCTTCCATGTACCATAGTGATCCCTCCTTCCTTTGTTTTATGTACCATAGTGATCCCTCCTTCCTTTCTTCCATGTACCATAGTGATCCCTCCTTCCTTTCTTCCATGTACCATAGTGATCCCTCCTTCCTTTGTTTTATGTACCATAGTGATCCCTCCTTCCTTTCTTCCATGTACCATAGTTATTCCTCCTTCCTTTCTTCCATGTACCATAGTGATCCCTCCTTCCTGCCTTCCATGTACCATAGTGATCCCTCCTTCCTGCCTTCCATGTACCATAGTGATCCCTCCTTCCTTTCTTCCATGTACCATAGTAATTTCTCCCTCCAGCCTTCCATGTACCATAGTGATCCCTCCTTTCTTTCTTCCATGTACCATAGTGATCACACCTTCCTGCCTTACATGTACCATAGTGATCCCTCCTTCCCTTCTTCCATGTGCCATAGTGATCCCTCCTTCCTTTCTTCCATGTACCATAGTGATCCCTCCTTCCTTTCTTTTATGTACCATAGTGATCCCTCCTTCCTTTCTTCCATGTACCATAGTGATCCCTCCTTCCTTTCTTCCATGTACCATAGTGATCCCTCCTTCCTTTCTTCCATGTACCATAGTGATCCCACCTTCCATGTACCATAGTGATCCCTCCTTCCTTTCTTCCATGTACCATAGTAATCCCTCCTTCCTTTCTTCCATGTACCATTGTGATCCCTCCTTCCTGCCTTCCATGTACCATAGTGATCCCTCCTTCCTTTTTTGCATGTACCATAGTGATCCCTCCTTCCTTTCTTTTATGTACCATAGTGATCTCTCCTTCCTTTCTTCCATGTACCATAGTGATTCCTCCTTCCTTTCTTCCATGTACCATAGTGATCCCTCCTTCTTGCCTTCCATGTACCATAGTGATCCCTCCTTCCTGCCTTCCATGTACCATAGTTATCCCTCCTTCCTGCCTTACATGTACCATAGTGATCCATCCTTCCTTTCTTCCATGTACCATAGTTATCCCTACTTCCTTTCTTCCATGTACCATAGTGATCCCTTCTTCCTTTCTTCCATGTACCATAGTGATCCCTCCTTTCTTTCTTCCATGTACCATATTGATCCCTCCCTCCTTTCTTCCATGTACCATAGTGATCCCTCCTTCCTTTCTTCCATGTACCATAGTGATCCCTCCTTCCTTTGTTTTATGTACCATAGTGATTCCTCCTTCCTTTCTTCCATGTACCATAGTGATTCCTCCTTCCTTTCTTCCATGTACCATAGTGATCCCTCCTTCCTGCATTCCATGTACCATAGTGATCCCTCCTTCCTGCCTTCCATGTAACATAGTGATCCCTCCTTCCTTTCTTCCATGTACCATAGTAATTTCTCCCTCCAGCCTTCCATGTACTATAGTGATCCCTCCTTTCTTTCTTCCATGTACCATAGTGATCACACCTTCCTGCCTTACATGTACCATAGTGATCCCTCCTTCCCTTCTTCCATGTGCCATAGTGATCCCTCCTTCCTTTCTTCCATGTACCATAGTGATCCCTCCTTCCTTTCTTCCATGTACCATAGTGATCCCTCCTTCCTGCCTTCCATGTACCATAGTGATCCCTCCTTCCTGCCTTCCATGTAACATAGTGATCCCTCCTTCCTTTCTTCCATGTACCATAGTAATTTCTCTCTCCAGCCTTCCATGTACCATAGTGATCCCTCCTGTCTTTCTTCCATGTACCATAGTGATCCCTCCTTCCTTTCTTCCATGTACCATAGTGATCACACCTTCCTGCCTTACATGTACCATAGTGATCCCTCCTTCCCTTCTTCCATGTGCCATAGTGATCCCTCCTTCCTGCCCTACATGTACCATAGTGATCCCTCCTTCCTTTCTTCCATGTGCCATAGTGACCCCTTCTTCCTTTCTTCCATGTACCATAGTGATCACACCTTCCTGCCTTACATGTACCATAGTGATCCCTCCTTCCCTTCTTCCATGTGCCATAGTGATCCCTCCTTCCTTTCTTCCATGTGCCATAGTGATCCCTCCTTCCTTTCTTCCATGTACCATAGTGATCCCTCCTTCCTTTCTTCCATGTACCAAAGTGATCACACCTTCCTGCCTTACATGTACCATGGTGATCCCTCCTTCCTTTCTTCCATGTACCATAGTAATTTCTCCCACCAGCCTTCCATGTACCATAGTGATCCCTTCTTTCTTTCTTCCATGTACCATAGTGATCACACCTTCCTGCCTTACATGTACCATAGTGATCCGTCCTTCCCTTCTTCCATGTGCCATAGTGATCCCTCCTTCCTTTCTTCCATGTACCATAGTGATCCCTCCTTCCTGCCCTACATGTACCATAGTGATCCCTCCTTCCTTTCTTCCATGTGCCATAGTGACCCCTTCTTCCTTTCTTCCATGTACCATAGTGATCACACCTTCCTGCCTTACATGTACCATAGTGATCCCTCCTTCCCTTCTTCCATGTGCCATAGTGATCCCTCCTTCCTTTCTTCCATGTGCCATAGTGATCCCTCCTTCCTTTCTTCCATGTACCATAGTGATCCCTCCTTCCTTTCTTCCATGTACCATAGTGATCACACCTTCCTGCCTTACATGTACCATAGTGATCCCTCCTTCCTTTCTTCCATGTACCATAGTAATTTCTCCCACCAGCCTTCCATGTACCATAGTGATCCCTTCTTTCTTTCTTCCATGTACCATAGTGATCACACCTTCCTGCCTTACATGTACCATAGTGATCCCTCCTTCCCTTCTTCCATGTGCCATAGTGATCCCTCCTTCCTTTCTTCCATGTACCATACTGATCCCTCCTTCCTTTCTTCCATGTACCATAGTGATCCCTCCTTCCTGCCCCCCATGTACCATAGTGATCCCTCCTTCCTGCCTTCCATGTACCATAGTTATCCCTCCTTCCTTCCTTACATGTACCATAGTGATCCCTCCTTCCTTTCTTCCATGTACCATAGTTATCCCTACTTCCTTTCTTCCATGTACCATAGTGATATCTCCTTCCTTTCTTCCATGTACCACAGTGATCCCTCCTTCCTTTATTCCATGTACCATAGTGATCCCTCCTTCCTGCCTTACATGTACCATAGTGATCCCTCCTTACTGCTTTCGATGTACCATAGTGATCCCTCCTTCCCTTGTTCCATGTACCATAGTGATCCCTCTTTCCTTTCTTCCATGTACCATAGTGATCCCTCCTTCCTTTCTTCCATGTACCATAGTGATCCCTCCTTCCTTTGTTTTATGTACCATAGTGATCCCTCCTTCCTTTCTTCCATGTACCATAGTTATTCCTCCTTCCTTTCTTCCATGTACCATAGTTATTCCTCCTTCCTTTCTTCCATGTACCATAGTGATCCCTCCTTCCTGCCTTACATGTACCATAGTGATCCCTCCTTCCTGCCTTCCATGTACCATAGTAATCCCTACTTCCTTTCTTCCATGTACCATAGTGATACCTCCTTCCTTTCTTCCATGTACCATAGTGATCCCTCCTTCCTTTCTTCCATGTACCATAGTGATCCCTCCTTCCTGCCTTACACGTACCATAGTGATCCCTCCTTCCTTTCTTCCATGTGCCATAGTGATCCCACCTTCCATGTACCATAGTGATCCCTCCTTCCTTTCTTCCATGTACCATAGTGATCCCTCCTTCCTTTCTTCCATGTACCATAGTGATCCCACCTTACTGCTTTCGATGTACCATAGTGGTCCTTCCTTCCCTTGTTCCATGTACCATAGTGATCCCTCTTTCCTTTCTTCCATGTACCATAGTGATCCCTCCTTCGTTTCTTCCATGTACCATAGTGATCCCTCCTTCCTTTCTTCCATGTACCATAGTGGTCCCTGCTTCCTTTGTTTTATGTACCATAGTGATCCCTCCTTCCATGTACCATAGTTATTCCTCGTTCCTTTTTTCCATGTACCATAGTGATCCCTCCTTCCTGCCTTTCATGTACCATAGTGATCCCTCCTTCCTGCCTTCCATGTACCATAGTGATCCCTCCTTCCTTTCTACCATGTACCATAGTAAATTCTCCCTCCAGCCTTCCATGTACCATAGTGATCCCTCCTTTCTTTCTTCCATGTACCATAGTGATCACACCTTCCTGCCTTACATGTACCACAGTTATCCCTCCTTCCCTTCTTTTATGCGCCATAGTGATCCCTCCTTCCTTTATTCCATGTACCATAGTGATCCCTCCTTCCTTTATTTTATGTACCATAGTGATCCCTCCTTTCTTTCTTCCATGTACCATAGTGATTCCTCCTTCCTTTCTTCCATGTACCATAGTGATCCCTCCTTCCTGCCTTCCATGTACCATAGTTATCCCTCCTTCCTTCCTTACATGTACCATAGTGATCCCTCCTTCCTTTCTTCCATGTACCATAGTTATCCCTACTTCCTTTCTTCCATGTACCATAATGATATCTCCTTCCTTTCTTCCATGTACCACAGTGATCCCTCCTTCCTTTCTTCCATGTACCATAGTGATCCCTCCTTCCTGCCTTACATGTACCATAGTGATCCCTCCTTCCTTTCTTCCATGTACCATAGTGATCCCTCCTTCCTTTCTTCCATGTACCATAGTTATCCCTACTTCCTTTCTTCCATGTACCATAGTAATTTCTCCCTCCAGCCTTCCATGTACCATAGTGATCCCTCCTTTCTTTCTTCCATGTACCATAGTGATCACACCTTCCTTTCTTCCATGTACCATAGTGATCCCTACTTCCTTTCTTCCATGTACCATAGTGATCCCTCCTTCCTGCTTTACATGTACCATAGTGATCACTTATTCCTTTCTTCCACGTACCATAGTGATCCCTCCTTCCTGCCTTACATGTACCATAGTGATCCCTCCTTCCTTTCTTCCATGTACCATATTGATCCCACCTTCCTGCCTTCCATGTACCATAGTGATCCCTCCTTCCCTTGTTCCATGTACCATAGTGATCCCTCCTTCCTTTCTTCCATGTACCATAGTGATCCCTCCTTCCTTTCTTCCATGTACCATAGTTAACTCTACTTCCTGCATTACATGTACCATAGTGATCCCTCCTTCCTTTCTTCTATGTACCATAGTTATCCCTACTTCCTTTCTTCCATGTACCATAGTGATACCTCCTTCCTTTCTTCCATGTACCATAGTGATCCCTCCTTCCTTTGTTTTATGTACCATAGTGATTCCTCCTTCCTTTCTTCCACGTACCATAGTGATCCCTCCTTCCCTTGTTCCATGTACCATAGTGATCCCTCCTTCCTTTCTTCCATGTACCATAGTGATCCCTCCTTTTTTTCTTCCATGTACCATAGTAATCCTTCCTGCCTTCCATGTGTCATAGTGATCCTTCCTGCCTTCTGTGTGCCATAGTGATTCTTCCATGTACCATTATGATCCTTCTTGCCTTCCATGTACCATAGTGATCCTTTCTTTTTGCCTTCCTTCCATATACCATAGTGTTCCCCCTTCCTTTCTTCCATATACCATAGTGTTCCCTCTTCCTTTCTTCCATATACCATAGTGATCCCTCCTTCCTGCCTTCCATGCACCATAGTGATCACACCTTCCTGCCTTACATGTACCATAGTGATCCCTCCTTCCCTTCTTCCATGTGCCATAGTGATCCCTCCTTCCTTTCTTCCATGTACCATACTGATCCCTCCTTCCTTTCTTCCATGTACCATAGTGATCCCTCCTTCCTGCCCCCCATGTACCATAGTGATCCCTCCTTCCTGCCTTCCATGTACCATAGTTATCACTCCTTCCTTCCTTACATGTACCATAGTGATCCCTCCTTCCTTTCTTCCATGTACCATAGTTATCCCTACTTCCTTTCTTCCATGTACCATAGTGATATCTCCTTCCTTTCTTCCATGTACCACAGTGATCCCTCCTTCCTTTCTTCCATGTACCATAGTGATCCCTCCTTCCTGCCTTACATGTACCATAGTGATCCCTCCTTCCTTTCTTCCATGTACCATTGTTATCCCTACTTCCTTTCTTCCATGTACCATAGTGATACCTCCTTCCTTTCTTCCATGTACCATAGTGATCCCACCTTACTGCTTTCGATGTACCATAGTGATCCCTCCTTCCCTTGTTCCATGTACCATAGTGATCCCTCTTTCCTTTCTTCCATGTACCATAGTGATCCCTCCTTCCTTTCTTCCATGTACCATAGTGATCCCTCCTTCCTTTCTTCCATGTACCATAGTGATCCATCCTTCCTTTGTTTTATGTACCATAGTGATCCCTCCTTCCTTTCTTCCATGTACCATAGTGATCCCTCCTTCCTTTCTTCCATGTACCATAGTGATCCCTCCTTCCTTTGTTTTATGTACCATAGTGATCCCTCCTTCCTTTCTTCCATGTACCATAGTTATTCCTCCTTCCTTTCTTCCATGTACCATAGTGATCCCTCCTTCCTGCCTTCCATGTACCATAGTGATCCCTCCTTCCTGCCTTCCATGTACCATAGTGATCCCTCCTTCCTTTCTTCCATGTACCATAGTAATTTCTCCCTCCAGCCTTCCATGTACCATAGTGATCCCTCCTTTCTTTCTTCCATGTACCATAGTGATCACACCTTCCTGCCTTACATGTACCATAGTGATCCCTCCTTCCCTTCTTCCATGTGCCATAGTGATCCCTCCTTCCTTTCTTCCATGTACCATAGTGATCCCTCCTTCCTTTCTTTTATGTACCATAGTGATCCCTCCTTCCTTTCTTCCATGTACCATAGTGATCCCTCCTTCCTTTCTTCCATGTACCATAGTGATCCCTCCTTCCTTTCTTCCATGTACCATAGTGATCCCACCTTCCATGTACCATAGTGATCCCTCCTTCCTTTCTTCCATGTACCATAGTAATCCCTCCTTCCTTTCTTCCATGTACCATTGTGATCCCTCCTTCCTGCCTTCCATGTACCATAGTGATCCCTCCTTCCTTTTTTGCATGTACCATAGTGATCCCTCCTTCCTTTCTTTTATGTACCATAGTGATCTCTCCTTCCTTTCTTCCATGTACCATAGTGATTCCTCCTTCCTTTCTTCCATGTACCATAGTGATCCCTCCTTCTTGCCTTCCATGTACCATAGTGATCCCTCCTTCCTGCCTTCCATGTACCATAGTTATCCCTCCTTCCTGCCTTACATGTACCATAGTGATCCATCCTTCCTTTCTTCCATGTACCATAGTTATCCCTACTTCCTTTCTTCCATGTACCATAGTGATCCCTTCTTCCTTTCTTCCATGTACCATAGTGATCCCTCCTTTCTTTCTTCCATGTACCATATTGATCCCTCCCTCCTTTCTTCCATGTACCATAGTGATCCCTCCTTCCTTTCTTCCATGTACCATAGTGATCCCTCCTTCCTTTGTTTTATGTACCATAGTGATTCCTCCTTCCTTTCTTCCATGTACCATAGTGATTCCTCCTTCCTTTCTTCCATGTACCATAGTGATCCCTCCTTCCTGCATTCCATGTACCATAGTGATCCCTCCTTCCTGCCTTCCATGTAACATAGTGATCCCTCCTTCCTTTCTTCCATGTACCATAGTAATTTCTCCCTCCAGCCTTCCATGTACTATAGTGATCCCTCCTTTCTTTCTTCCATGTACCATAGTGATCACACCTTCCTGCCTTACATGTACCATAGTGATCCCTCCTTCCCTTCTTCCATGTGCCATAGTGATCCCTCCTTCCTTTCTTCCATGTACCATAGTGATCCCTCCTTCCTTTCTTCCATGTACCATAGTGATCCCTCCTTCCTGCCTTCCATGTACCATAGTGATCCCTCCTTCCTGCCTTCCATGTAACATAGTGATCCCTCCTTCCTTTCTTCCATGTACCATAGTAATTTCTCTCTCCAGCCTTCCATGTACCATAGTGATCCCTCCTGTCTTTCTTCCATGTACCATAGTGATCCCTCCTTCCTTTCTTCCATGTACCATAGTGATCACACCTTCCTGCCTTACATGTACCATAGTGATCCCTCCTTCCCTTCTTCCATGTGCCATAGTGATCCCTCCTTCCTGCCCTACATGTACCATAGTGATCCCTCCTTCCTTTCTTCCATGTGCCATAGTGACCCCTTCTTCCTTTCTTCCATGTACCATAGTGATCACACCTTCCTGCCTTACATGTACCATAGTGATCCCTCCTTCCCTTCTTCCATGTGCCATAGTGATCCCTCCTTCCTTTCTTCCATGTGCCATAGTGATCCCTCCTTCCTTTCTTCCATGTACCATAGTGATCCCTCCTTCCTTTCTTCCATGTACCAAAGTGATCACACCTTCCTGCCTTACATGTACCATGGTGATCCCTCCTTCCTTTCTTCCATGTACCATAGTAATTTCTCCCACCAGCCTTCCATGTACCATAGTGATCCCTTCTTTCTTTCTTCCATGTACCATAGTGATCACACCTTCCTGCCTTACATGTACCATAGTGATCCGTCCTTCCCTTCTTCCATGTGCCATAGTGATCCCCCCTTCCTTTCTTCCATGTACCATAGTGATCCCTCCTTCCTGCCCTACATGTACCATAGTGATCCCTCCTTCCTTTCTTCCATGTGCCATAGTGACCCCTTCTTCCTTTCTTCCATGTACCATAGTGATCACACCTTCCTGCCTTACATGTACCATAGTGATCCCTCCTTCCCTTCTTCCATGTGCCATAGTGATCCCTCCTTCCTTTCTTCCATGTGCCATAGTGATCCCTCCTTCCTTTCTTCCATGTACCATAGTGATCCCTCCTTCCTTTCTTCCATGTACCATAGTGATCACACCTTCCTGCCTTACATGTACCATAGTGATCCCTCCTTCCTTTCTTCCATGTACCATAGTAATTTCTCCCGCCAGCCTTCCATGTACCATAGTGATCCCTTCTTTCTTTCTTCCATGTACCATAGTGATCACACCTTCCTGCCTTACATGTACCATAGTGATCCCTCCTTCCCTTCTTCCATGTGCCATAGTGATCCCTCCTTCCTTTCTTCCATGTACCATACTGATCCCTCCTTCCTTTCTTCCATGTACCATAGTGATCCCTCCTTCCTGCCCCCCATGTACCATAGTGATCCCTCCTTCCTGCCTTCCATGTACCATAGTTATCCCTCCTTCCTTCCTTACATGTACCATAGTGATCCCTCCTTCCTTTCTTCCATGTACCATAGTTATCCCTACTTCCTTTCTTCCATGTACCATAGTGATATCTCCTTCCTTTCTTCCATGTACCACAGTGATCCCTCCTTCCTTTATTCCATGTACCATAGTGATCCCTCCTTCCTGCCTTACATGTACCATAGTGATCCCTCCTTACTGCTTTCGATGTACCATAGTGATCCCTCCTTCCCTTGTTCCATGTACCATAGTGATCCCTCTTTCCTTTCTTCCATGTACCATAGTGATCCCTCCTTCCTTTCTTCCATGTACCATAGTGATCCCTCCTTCCTTTGTTTTATGTACCATAGTGATCCCTCCTTCCTTTCTTCCATGTACCATAGTTATTCCTCCTTCCTTTCTTCCATGTACCATAGTTATTCCTCCTTCCTTTCTTCCATGTACCATAGTGATCCCTCCTTCCTGCCTTACATGTACCATAGTGATCCCTCCTTCCTGCCTTCCATGTACCATAGTAATCCCTACTTCCTTTCTTCCATGTACCATAGTGATACCTCCTTCCTTTCTTCCATGTACCATAGTGATCCCTCCTTCCTTTCTTCCATGTACCATAGTGATCCCTCCTTCCTGCCTTACACGTACCATAGTGATCCCTCCTTCCTTTCTTCCATGTGCCATAGTGATCCCACCTTCCATGTACCATAGTGATCCCTCCTTCCTTTCTTCCATGTACCATAGTGATCCCTCCTTCCTTTCTTCCATGTACCATAGTGATCCCACCTTACTGCTTTCGATGTACCATAGTGGTCCTTCCTTCCCTTGTTCCATGTACCATAGTGATCCCTCTTTCCTTTCTTCCATGTACCATAGTGATCCCTCCTTCGTTTCTTCCATGTACCATAGTGATCCCTCCTTCCTTTCTTCCATGTACCATAGTGGTCCCTGCTTCCTTTGTTTTATGTACCATAGTGATCCCTCCTTCCATGTACCATAGTTATTCCTCGTTCCTTTCTTCCATGTACCATAGTGATCCCTCCTTCCTGCCTTCCATGTACCATAGTGATCCCTCCTTCCTGCCTTCCATGTACCATAGTGATCCCTCCTTCCTTTCTTCCATGTACCATAGTAAATTCTCCCTCCAGCCTTCCATGTACCATAGTGATCCCTCCTTTCTTTCTTCCATGTACCATAGTGATCACACCTTCCTGCCTTACATGTACCACAGTTATCCCTCCTTCCCTTCTTTTATGCGCCATAGTGATCCCTCCTTCCTTTATTCCATGTACCATAGTGATCCCTCCTTCCTTTATTTTATGTACCATAGTGATCCCTCCTTTCTTTCTTCCATGTACCATAGTGATTCCTCCTTCCTTTCTTCCATGTACCATAGTGATCCCTCCTTCCTGCCTTCCATGTACCATAGTTATCCCTCCTTCCTTCCTTACATGTACCATAGTGATCCCTCCTTCCTTTCTTCCATGTACCATAGTTATCCCTACTTCCTTTCTTCCATGTACCATAATGATATCTCCTTCCTTTCTTCCATGTACCACAGTGATCCCTCCTTCCTTTCTTCCATGTACCATAGTGATCCCTCCTTCCTGCCTTACATGTACCATAGTGATCCCTCCTTCCTTTCTTCCATGTACCATAGTGATCCCTCCTTCCTTTCTTCCATGTACCATAGTTATCCCTACTTCCTTTCTTCCATGTACCATAGTGATACCTCCTTCCTTTCTTCCATGTACCATAGTGATCCCACCTTACTGCTTTCGATGTACCATAGTGATCCCTCCTTCCCTTGTTCCATGTACCATAGTGATCCCTCTTTCCTTTCTTCCATGTACCATAGTGATCCCTCCTTCCTTTCTTCCATGTACCATAGTGATCCCTCCTTCCTTTCTTCCATGTACCATAGTGATCCCTCCTTCCTTTGTTTTATGTACCATAGTGATCCCTCCTTCCTTTCTTCCATGTACCATAGTGATTCCTCCTAACTTTCTTCCATGTACCATAGTGATCCCTCCTTCCTGCCTTCCATGTAACATAGTGATCCCTCCTTCCTTTCTTCCATGTACCATAGTAATTTCTCCCTCCAACCTTCCATGTACCATAGTGATCCCTCCTTTCTTTCTTCCATGTACCATAGTGATCACACCTTCCTGCCTTACATGTACCATAGTGATCCCTCCTTCCTTTCTTCCATGTACCATAGTGATCCCTACTTCCCTTCTTCCATGTGCCATAGTGATCCCTTCTTCCTTTATTCCATGTACCATAGTGATCCCTCCTTCCTGCCTTACATGTACCATAGTGATCCCTCCTTCCTTTCTTCCATATACCATAGTGATCCCACCTTCCTGCCTTCCATGTACCATAGTGATCCCTACTTCCCTTCTTCCATGTGCCATAGTGATCCCTTCTTCCTTTATTCCATGTACCATAGTGATCCCTCCTTCCTGCCTTCCATGTAACATAGTGATCCCTCCTTCCTTTCTTCCATGTACCATAGTAATTTCTCCCTCCAACCTTCCATGTACCATAGTGATCCCTCCTTTCTTTCTTCCATGTACCATAGTGATCACACCTTCCTGCCTTACATGTACCATAGTGATCCCTCCTTCCTTTCTTCCATGTACCATAGTGATCCCTACTTCCCTTCTTCCATGTGCCATAGTGATCCCTTCTTCCTTTATTCCATGTACCATAGTGATCCCTCCTTCCTGCCTTACATGTACCATAGTGATCCCTCCTTCCTTTCTTCCATATACCATAGTGATCCCACCTTCCTGCCTTCCATGTACCATAGTGATCCCTCCTTCCTTTCTTCCATATACCATAGTGATCCCTCCTTCCTTTATTTTATGTACCATAGTGATCCCTCCTTTCTTTCTTCCATGTACCATAGTGATTCCTCCTTCCTTTCTTCCATGTACCATAGTGATCCCTCCTTCCTGCCTTCCATGTACCATAGTTATCCCTCCTTCCTTCCTTACATGTACCATAGTGATCCCTCCTTCCTTTCTTCCATGTACCATAGTTATCCCTACTTCCTTTCTTCCATGTACCATAATGATATCTCCTTCCTTTCTTCCATGTACCACAGTGATCCCTCCTTCCTTTCTTCCATGTACCATAGTGATCCCTCCTTCCTGCCTTACATGTACCATAGTGATCCCTCCTTCCTTTCTTCCATGTACCATAGTGATCCCTCCTTCCTTTCTTCCATGTACCATAGTTATCCCTACTTCCTTTCTTCCATGTACCATAGTAATTTCTCCCTCCAGCCTTCCATGTACCATAGTGATCCCTCCTTTCTTTCTTCCATGTACCATAGTGATCACACCTTCCTTTCTTCCATGTACCATAGTGATCCCTACTTCCTTTCTTCCATGTACCATAGTGATCCCTCCTTCCTGCTTTACATGTACCATAGTGATCACTTATTCCTTTCTTCCACGTACCATAGTGATCCCTCCTTCCTGCCTTACATGTACCATAGTGATCCCTCCTTCCTTTCTTCCATGTACCATATTGATCCCACCTTCCTGCCTTCCATGTACCATAGTGATCCCTCCTTCCCTTGTTCCATGTACCATAGTGATCCCTCCTTCCTTTCTTCCATGTACCATAGTGATCCCTCCTTCCTTTCTTCCATGTACCATAGTTAACTCTACTTCCTGCATTACATGTACCATAGTGATCCCTCCTTCCTTTCTTCTATGTACCATAGTTATCCCTACTTCCTTTCTTCCATGTACCATAGTGATACCTCCTTCCTTTCTTCCATGTACCATAGTGATCCCTCCTTCCTTTGTTTTATGTACCATAGTGATTCCTCCTTCCTTTCTTCCACGTACCATAGTGATCCCTCCTTCCCTTGTTCCATGTACCATAGTGATCCCTCCTTCCTTTCTTCCATGTACCATAGTGATCCCTCCTTTTTTTCTTCCATGTACCATAGTAATCCTTCCTGCCTTCCATGTGTCATAGTGATCCTTCCTGCCTTCTGTGTGCCATAGTGATTCTTCCATGTACCATTATGATCCTTCTTGCCTTCCATGTACCATAGTGATCCTTTCTTTTTGCCTTCCTTCCATATACCATAGTGTTCCCCCTTCCTTTCTTCCATATACCATAGTGTTCCCTCTTCCTTTCTTCCATATACCATAGTGATCCCTCCTTCCTGCCTTCCATGCACCATAGTGATCACACCTTCCTGCCTTACATGTACCATAGTGATCCCTCCTTCCCTTCTTCCATGTGCCATAGTGATCCCTCCTTCCTTTCTTCCATGTACCATACTGATCCCTCCTTCCTTTCTTCCATGTACCATAGTGATCCCTCCTTCCTGCCCCCCATGTACCATAGTGATCCCTCCTTCCTGCCTTCCATGTACCATAGTTATCACTCCTTCCTTCCTTACATGTACCATAGTGATCCCTCCTTCCTTTCTTCCATGTACCATAGTTATCCCTACTTCCTTTCTTCCATGTACCATAGTGATATCTCCTTCCTTTCTTCCATGTACCACAGTGATCCCTCCTTCCTTTCTTCCATGTACCATAGTGATCCCTCCTTCCTGCCTTACATGTACCATAGTGATCCCTCCTTCCTTTCTTCCATGTACCATTGTTATCCCTACTTCCTTTCTTCCATGTACCATAGTGATACCTCCTTCCTTTCTTCCATGTACCATAGTGATCCCACCTTACTGCTTTCGATGTACCATAGTGATCCCTCCTTCCCTTGTTCCATGTACCATAGTGATCCCTCTTTCCTTTCTTCCATGTACCATAGTGATCCCTCCTTCCTTTCTTCCATGTACCATAGTGATCCCTCCTTCCTTTCTTCCATGTACCATAGTGATCCATCCTTCCTTTGTTTTATGTACCATAGTGATCCCTCCTTCCTTTCTTCCATGTACCATAGTGATCCCTCCTTCCTTTCTTCCATGTACCATAGTGATCCCTCCTTCCTTTGTTTTATGTACCATAGTGATCCCTCCTTCCTTTCTTCCATGTACCATAGTTATTCCTCCTTCCTTTCTTCCATGTACCATAGTGATCCCTCCTTCCTGCCTTCCATGTACCATAGTGATCCCTCCTTCCTGCCTTCCATGTACCATAGTGATCCCTCCTTCCTTTCTTCCATGTACCATAGTAATTTCTCCCTCCAGCCTTCCATGTACCATAGTGATCCCTCCTTTCTTTCTTCCATGTACCATAGTGATCACACCTTCCTGCCTTACATGTACCATAGTGATCCCTCCTTCCCTTCTTCCATGTGCCATAGTGATCCCTCCTTCCTTTCTTCCATGTACCATAGTGATCCCTCCTTCCTTTCTTTTATGTACCATAGTGATCCCTCCTTCCTTTCTTCCATGTACCATAGTGATCCCTCCTTCCTTTCTTCCATGTACCATAGTGATCCCTCCTTCCTTTCTTCCATGTACCATAGTGATCCCACCTTCCATGTACCATAGTGATCCCTCCTTCCTTTCTTCCATGTACCATAGTAATCCCTCCTTCCTTTCTTCCATGTACCATTGTGATCCCTCCTTCCTGCCTTCCATGTACCATAGTGATCCCTCCTTCCTTTTTTGCATGTACCATAGTGATCCCTCCTTCCTTTCTTTTATGTACCATAGTGATCTCTCCTTCCTTTCTTCCATGTACCATAGTGATTCCTCCTTCCTTTCTTCCATGTACCATAGTGATCCCTCCTTCTTGCCTTCCATGTACCATAGTGATCCCTCCTTCCTGCCTTCCATGTACCATAGTTATCCCTCCTTCCTGCCTTACATGTACCATAGTGATCCATCCTTCCTTTCTTCCATGTACCATAGTTATCCCTACTTCCTTTCTTCCATGTACCATAGTGATCCCTTCTTCCTTTCTTCCATGTACCATAGTGATCCCTCCTTTCTTTCTTCCATGTACCATATTGATCCCTCCCTCCTTTCTTCCATGTACCATAGTGATCCCTCCTTCCTTTCTTCCATGTACCATAGTGATCCCTCCTTCCTTTGTTTTATGTACCATAGTGATTCCTCCTTCCTTTCTTCCATGTACCATAGTGATTCCTCCTTCCTTTCTTCCATGTACCATAGTGATCCCTCCTTCCTGCATTCCATGTACCATAGTGATCCCTCCTTCCTGCCTTCCATGTAACATAGTGATCCCTCCTTCCTTTCTTCCATGTACCATAGTAATTTCTCCCTCCAGCCTTCCATGTACTATAGTGATCCCTCCTTTCTTTCTTCCATGTACCATAGTGATCACACCTTCCTGCCTTACATGTACCATAGTGATCCCTCCTTCCCTTCTTCCATGTGCCATAGTGATCCCTCCTTCCTTTCTTCCATGTACCATAGTGATCCCTCCTTCCTTTCTTCCATGTACCATAGTGATCCCTCCTTCCTGCCTTCCATGTACCATAGTGATCCCTCCTTCCTGCCTTCCATGTAACATAGTGATCCCTCCTTCCTTTCTTCCATGTACCATAGTAATTTCTCTCTCCAGCCTTCCATGTACCATAGTGATCCCTCCTGTCTTTCTTCCATGTACCATAGTGATCCCTCCTTCCTTTCTTCCATGTACCATAGTGATCACACCTTCCTGCCTTACATGTACCATAGTGATCCCTCCTTCCCTTCTTCCATGTGCCATAGTGATCCCTCCTTCCTGCCCTACATGTACCATAGTGATCCCTCCTTCCTTTCTTCCATGTGCCATAGTGACCCCTTCTTCCTTTCTTCCATGTACCATAGTGATCACACCTTCCTGCCTTACATGTACCATAGTGATCCCTCCTTCCCTTCTTCCATGTGCCATAGTGATCCCTCCTTCCTTTCTTCCATGTGCCATAGTGATCCCTCCTTCCTTTCTTCCATGTACCATAGTGATCCCTCCTTCCTTTCTTCCATGTACCAAAGTGATCACACCTTCCTGCCTTACATGTACCATGGTGATCCCTCCTTCCTTTCTTCCATGTACCATAGTAATTTCTCCCACCAGCCTTCCATGTACCATAGTGATCCCTTCTTTCTTTCTTCCATGTACCATAGTGATCACACCTTCCTGCCTTACATGTACCATAGTGATCCGTCCTTCCCTTCTTCCATGTGCCATAGTGATCCCTCCTTCCTTTCTTCCATGTACCATAGTGATCCCTCCTTCCTGCCCTACATGTACCATAGTGATCCCTCCTTCCTTTCTTCCATGTGCCATAGTGACCCCTTCTTCCTTTCTTCCATGTACCATAGTGATCACACCTTCCTGCCTTACATGTACCATAGTGATCCCTCCTTCCCTTCTTCCATGTGCCATAGTGATCCCTCCTTCCTTTCTTCCATGTGCCATAGTGATCCCTCCTTCCTTTCTTCCATGTACCATAGTGATCCCTCCTTCCTTTCTTCCATGTACCATAGTGATCACACCTTCCTGCCTTACATGTACCATAGTGATCCCTCCTTCCTTTCTTCCATGTACCATAGTAATTTCTCCCGCCAGCCTTCCATGTACCATAGTGATCCCTTCTTTCTTTCTTCCATGTACCATAGTGATCACACCTTCCTGCCTTACATGTACCATAGTGATCCCTCCTTCCCTTCTTCCATGTGCCATAGTGATCCCTCCTTCCTTTCTTCCATGTACCATACTGATCCCTCCTTCCTTTCTTCCATGTACCATAGTGATCCCTCCTTCCTGCCCCCCATGTACCATAGTGATCCCTCCTTCCTGCCTTCCATGTACCATAGTTATCCCTCCTTCCTTCCTTACATGTACCATAGTGATCCCTCCTTCCTTTCTTCCATGTACCATAGTTATCCCTACTTCCTTTCTTCCATGTACCATAGTGATATCTCCTTCCTTTCTTCCATGTACCACAGTGATCCCTCCTTCCTTTATTCCATGTACCATAGTGATCCCTCCTTCCTGCCTTACATGTACCATAGTGATCCCTCCTTACTGCTTTCGATGTACCATAGTGATCCCTCCTTCCCTTGTTCCATGTACCATAGTGATCCCTCTTTCCTTTCTTCCATGTACCATAGTGATCCCTCCTTCCTTTCTTCCATGTACCATAGTGATCCCTCCTTCCTTTGTTTTATGTACCATAGTGATCCCTCCTTCCTTTCTTCCATGTACCATAGTTATTCCTCCTTCCTTTCTTCCATGTACCATAGTTATTCCTCCTTCCTTTCTTCCATGTACCATAGTGATCCCTCCTTCCTGCCTTACATGTACCATAGTGATCCCTCCTTCCTGCCTTCCATGTACCATAGTAATCCCTACTTCCTTTCTTCCATGTACCATAGTGATACCTCCTTCCTTTCTTCCATGTACCATAGTGATCCCTCCTTCCTTTCTTCCATGTACCATAGTGATCCCTCCTTCCTGCCTTACACGTACCATAGTGATCCCTCCTTCCTTTCTTCCATGTGCCATAGTGATCCCACCTTCCATGTACCATAGTGATCCCTCCTTCCTTTCTTCCATGTACCATAGTGATCCCTCCTTCCTTTCTTCCATGTACCATAGTGATCCCACCTTACTGCTTTCGATGTACCATAGTGGTCCTTCCTTCCCTTGTTCCATGTACCATAGTGATCCCTCTTTCCTTTCTTCCATGTACCATAGTGATCCCTCCTTCGTTTCTTCCATGTACCATAGTGATCCCTCCTTCCTTTCTTCCATGTACCATAGTGGTCCCTGCTTCCTTTGTTTTATGTACCATAGTGATCCCTCCTTCCATGTACCATAGTTATTCCTCGTTCCTTTCTTCCATGTACCATAGTGATCCCTCCTTCCTGCCTTCCATGTACCATAGTGATCCCTCCTTCCTGCCTTCCATGTACCATAGTGATCCCTCCTTCCTTTCTTCCATGTACCATAGTAAATTCTCCCTCCAGCCTTCCATGTACCATAGTGATCCCTCCTTTCTTTCTTCCATGTACCATAGTGATCACACCTTCCTGCCTTACATGTACCACAGTTATCCCTCCTTCCCTTCTTTTATGCGCCATAGTGATCCCTCCTTCCTTTATTCCATGTACCATAGTGATCCCTCCTTCCTTTATTTTATGTACCATAGTGATCCCTCCTTTCTTTCTTCCATGTACCATAGTGATTCCTCCTTCCTTTCTTCCATGTACCATAGTGATCCCTCCTTCCTGCCTTCCATGTACCATAGTTATCCCTCCTTCCTTCCTTACATGTACCATAGTGATCCCTCCTTCCTTTCTTCCATGTACCATAGTTATCCCTACTTCCTTTCTTCCATGTACCATAATGATATCTCCTTCCTTTCTTCCATGTACCACAGTGATCCCTCCTTCCTTTCTTCCATGTACCATAGTGATCCCTCCTTCCTGCCTTACATGTACCATAGTGATCCCTCCTTCCTTTCTTCCATGTACCATAGTGATCCCTCCTTCCTTTCTTCCATGTACCATAGTTATCCCTACTTCCTTTCTTCCATGTACCATAGTGATACCTCCTTCCTTTCTTCCATGTACCATAGTGATCCCACCTTACTGCTTTCGATGTACCATAGTGATCCCTCCTTCCCTTGTTCCATGTACCATAGTGATCCCTCTTTCCTTTCTTCCATGTACCATAGTGATCCCTCCTTCCTTTCTTCCATGTACCATAGTGATCCCTCCTTCCTTTCTTCCATGTACCATAGTGATCCCTCCTTCCTTTGTTTTATGTACCATAGTGATCCCTCCTTCCTTTCTTCCATGTACCATAGTGATTCCTCCTAACTTTCTTCCATGTACCATAGTGATCCCTCCTTCCTGCCTTCCATGTAACATAGTGATCCCTCCTTCCTTTCTTCCATGTACCATAGTAATTTCTCCCTCCAACCTTCCATGTACCATAGTGATCCCTCCTTTCTTTCTTCCATGTACCATAGTGATCACACCTTCCTGCCTTACATGTACCATAGTGATCCCTCATTCCTTTCTTCCATGTACCATAGTGATCCCTACTTCCCTTCTTCCATGTGCCATAGTGATCCCTTCTTCCTTTATTCCATGTACCATAGTGATCCCTCCTTCCTGCCTTACATGTACCATAGTGATCCCTCCTTCCTTTCTTCCATATACCATAGTGATCCCACCTTCCTGCCTTCCATGTACCATAGTGATCCCTACTTCCCTTCTTCCATGTGCCATAGTGATCCCTTCTTCCTTTATTCCATGTACCATAGTGATCCCTCCTTCCTGCCTTCCATGTAACATAGTGATCCCTCCTTCCTTTCTTCCATGTACCATAGTAATTTCTCCCTCCAACCTTCCATGTACCATAGTGATCCCTCCTTTCTTTCTTCCATGTACCATAGTGATCACACCTTCCTGCCTTACATGTACCATAGTGATCCCTCCTTCCTTTCTTCCATGTACCATAGTGATCCCTACTTCCCTTCTTCCATGTGCCATAGTGATCCCTTCTTCCTTTATTCCATGTACCATAGTGATCCCTCCTTCCTGCCTTACATGTACCATAGTGATCCCTCCTTCCTTTCTTCCATATACCATAGTGATCCCACCTTCCTGCCTTCCATGTACCATAGTGATCCCTCCTTCCTTTCTTCCATATACCATAGTGATCCCTCCTTCCTTTCTTCCATGTACTATAGTGATCCCACCTTCCATGTACCATAGTGATTCCTCCTTCCTTTCTTCCATGTACCATAGTGATCCCTCCTTCTTTTCTTCCATGTACCATAGTTATCCCTCCTTCCTTTCTTCCATGTACCATAGTGATACCTCCTTCCTTTCTTCCATGTACCATAGTGATCCCTCCTTCCTTTCTTCCATGTACCATAGTGATCCCTCCTTCTTTTATTCCATGTGCCATAGTGATCCCACTTTCCATGTACCATAGTGATCCCTCCTTCCTTTCTTCCATGTACCATAGTGATCCCTCTTTCCTTTCTTCCATGTACCATAGTGATCCCACCTTACTGCTTTCGATGTACCATATTGGTCCCTCCTTCCCTTGTTCCATGTACCATAGTGATCCCTCTTTCCTTTCTTCCATGTACCATAGTGATCCCTCCTTCCTTTCTTCCATGTACCATAGTGATTCCTCCTTCCTTTGTTTTATGTACCATAGTGATCCCTCCTTCCTTTCTTCCATGTACCATAGTTATTCCTCCTTCCTTTCTTCCATGTACCATAGTGATCCCTCCTTCCTGCCTTCCATGTACCATAGTGATCCCTCCTTCCTGCCTTCCATGTACCATAGTGATCCCTCCTTCCTTTCTTCCATGTACCATAGTAATTTCTCCCTCCAGCCTTCCATGTGCCATAGTGATCCCTCCTTCCTTTCTTCCATATACCATAGTGATCCCTACTTCCTTTCTGCCATGTACCATAGTGATCACTTCTTCCTTTCTTCCACGTACCATAGTGATCCCTCCTTCCTGCCTTACATGTACCATAGTGATCCCTCCTTCCTTTCTTCCATGTACCATATTGATCCCACCTTCCTGCCTTCCATGTACCATAGTGATCCCTCCTTCCCTTGTTCCATGTACCATAGTGATCCCTCCTTCCTTTCTTCCATGTACCATAGTGATCCCTCCTTCCTTTCTTCCATGTACCATAGTTATCCCTACTTCCTGCCTTATGTGTACCATAGTGATCCCTCCTTCCTTTCTTCTATGTACCATAGTTATCCCTACTTCCTTTCTTCCATGTACCATAGTGATACCTCCTTCCTTTCTTCCATGTACCATAGTGATCCCTCCTTCTTTCTTCCATGTACCATAGTGATCCCTCCTTCCTGCCTTACACGTACCATAGTGATCCCTCCTTCCTTTCTTCCATGTGCCATAGTGATCCCACTTTCCATGTACCATAGTGATCCCTCCTTCCTTTCTTCCATGTACCATAGTTATCCCTACTTCCTTTCTTCCATGTACCATAGTGATACCTCCTTCCTTTCTTCCATGTACCATAGTGATCCCTCCTTCCTGCCTTCCATGTACCATAGTGATCCCTCCTTCCTGCCTTCCATGTACCATAGTGATCCCTCCTTCCTTTCTTCCATGTACCATAGTAATTTCTCCCTCCAGCCTTCCATGTACCATAGTGATCCCTCCTTTCTTTCTTCCATGTACCATAGTGATCACACCTTCCTGCCTTACATGTACCATATTGATCCCTCCTTCCCTTCTTCCATGTGCCATAGTGATCCCTCCTTCCTTTCTTCCATATACCATAGTGATCCCTACTTCCTTTCTGCCATGTACCATAGTGATCACTTCTTCCTTTCTTCCATGTACCATAGTGATCCCTCCTTCCTGCCTTACATGTACCATAGTGATCCCTCCTTCCTTTCTTCCATGTACCATATTGATCCCACCTTCCTGCCTTCCATGTACCATAGTGATCCCTCCTTCCCTTGTTCCATGTACCATAGTGATCCCTCCTTCCTTTCTTCCATGTACCATAGTGATCCCTCCTTCCTTTCTTCCATGTACCATAGTTATCCCTACTTCCTGCCTTATGTGTACCATAGTGATCCCTCCTTCCTTTCTTCTATGTACCATAGTTATCCCTACTTCCTTTCTTCCATGTACCATAGTGATACCTCCTTCCTTTCTTCCATGTACCATAGTGATCCCTCCTTCTTTCTTCCATGTACCATAGTGATCCCTCCTTCCTGCCTTACACGTACCATAGTGATCCCTCCTTCCTTTCTTCCATGTGCCATAGTGATCCCACTTTCCATGTACCATAGTGATCCCTCCTTCCTTTCTTCCATGTACCATAGTTATCCCTACTTCCTTTCTTCCATGTACCATAGTGATACCTCCTTCCTTTCTTCCATGTACCATAGTGATCCCTCCTTCCTGCCTTCCATGTACCATAGTGATCCCTCCTTCCTGCCTTCCATGTAACAGTGATCCCTCCTTCCTTTCTTCCATGTACCATAGTAATTTCTCTCTCCAGCCTTCCATGTACCATAGTGATCCCTCCTTTCTTACTTCCTTGTACCATAGTGATCCCTCCTTCCTTTCTTCCATGTACCATAGTGATCCCTCCTTCCTGCCTTACATGTACCATAGTGATCCCTCCTTCCTTTCTTCCATGTGCCATAGTGACCCCTTCTTCCTTTCTTCCATGTACCATAGTGATCCCTCCTTCCTGCCTTACATGTACCATAGTGATCCCACCTTCCATATACCATAGTGATCCCACCTTCCTGCCTTCCATGTACCATAGTGATCCCTCCTTCCCTTGTTCCATGTACCATAGTGATCCCTCCTTCCTTTCCTCCATGTACCATAGCGATCCCTCCTTCCTTTCTTCCATGTACCATAGTTATACCTCCTTCCTGCCTTACATGTACCATAGTGATCCCTCCTTCCTTTCTTCCATGTACCATAGTTATCCCTGCTTCCTTTCTTCCCTGTACCATAGTGATACCTCCTTACTTTCTTCCATGTACCATAGTGATCCCTCCTTCCTTTCCTCCATGTACCATAGTGGTCCCTCCTTCCCTTTTCCATGTACCATAGTGATCCCTCCTTCCTTTCTTCCATGTACCATAGTGATCCCTCCTTCCTTTCTTCCATGTACCATAGTGATCCCTCCTTCCTTTGTTTTATGTACCATAGTGATCCCTCCTTCCTTTCTTCCATGTACCATAGTGATTTCTCCTTCCTTTCTACCATGTACCATAGTGATCCCTCCTTCCTGCCTTCCATGTACCATAGTGATCCCTCCTTCCTGCCTTCCATGTAAAATAGTGATCCCTCCTTCCTTTCTTCCATGTACCATAGTAATTTCTCCCTCCAGCCTTCCATGTACCATAGTGATCCCTCCTTTCTTTCTTCCATGTACCATAGTGATCACACCTTCCTGCCTTACATGTACCACAGTTATCCCTCCTTCCCTTCTTCCATGTGCCATAGTGATCCCTCCTTCCTTTCTTCCATGTACCATAGTGATCCCTACTTCCTTTCTTCCATGTACCATAGTGATCCCTCCTTCCTGCTTTACATGTACCATAGTGATCCCTTCTTCCTTTCTTCCATGTACCATAGTGATCCCTCCTTCCTGCCTTACATGTACCATAGTGATCCCTCCTTCCTTTCTTCCATATACCATAGTTATCCCTACTTCCTTTCTTCCATGTACCATAGTGATACCTCCTTACTTTCTTCCATGTACCATAGTGATCCCTCCTTCCTTTCTTCCATGTACCATAGTGATCCCTCCTTCCTGTCTTACATGTACCATAGTGATCCCTCCTTCCTTTCTTCCATGTACCATAGTGATCCCACCTTCCGTGTACCATAGTGATCCCTCCTTCCTTTCTTCCATGTACCATAGTGATCCCTCCTTCCTTTCTTCCATGTACCATAGTGATCCCTCCTTCCTTTCTTCCATGTACCATAGTGATTCTTCCTTCCTTTTTCCATGTACCATAGTGATCCCTCCTTCCTTTCTTCCATGTAGCATAGTTATCCCTACTTCCTTTCTTCCATGTACCATAGTGATACCTCCTTCCTTTCTTCCATGTATCATTGTGATCCCTCCTTGCTTTCTTCCATGTACCATAGTGATCCCTCCTTCCTGCCTTACATGTACCATAGTGATCCCTCCTTACTTTCTTCCATGTGCCATAGTGATCCCACCTTCCATGTACCATAGTGATCCCTCCTTCATTTCTTCTATGTACCATAGTGATCCCTCCTTCCTTTCTTCCATGTACCATAGTGATCCCACCTTACTGCTTTCGATGTACCATAGTGGTCCCTCCTTCCCTTTTCCATGTACCATAGTGATCCCTCTTTCCTTTCTTCCATGTACCATAGTAATCCCTCCTTCCTTTCTTCCATGTACCATAGTGATCCCTCCTTCCTTTCTTCCATGTACCATAGTGATCCCTCCTTCCTTTGTTTTATGTACCATAGTGATCCCTCCTTCCTTTCTTCCATGTACCATAGTGATTCCTCCTTCCTTTCTACCATGTACCATATAGATCCCTCCTTCCTGCCTTCCATGTACCATAGTGATCCCTCCTTCCTGCCTTCCATGTAACATAGTGATCCCTCCTTCCTTTCTTCCATGTACCATAGTAATTTCTCCCTCCAGCCTTCCATGTACCATAGTGATCCCTCCTTTCTTTCTTCCATGTACCACAGTGATCCCTCCTTCCCTTCTTCCATGTGCCATAGTGATCCCTCCTTCCTTTCTTCCATGTACCATAGTGATCCCTACTTCATTTCTTCCATGTACCATAGTGATCCCTCCTTCCTGCCTTACATGTACCATAGTGATCCCTCCTTCCTTTCTTCCATATACCATAGTCATCCCACCTTCCTGCATTCCATGTACCATAGTGATCCCTCCTTCCCTTGTTCCATGTACCATAGTGATCCCTCCTTCCTTTCTTCCATGTACCATAGTAATCCCTCCTTCCTTTCTTCCATGTACCATAGTTATCCTTCCTTCCTGCCTTACATGTACCATAGTGATCCCTCCTTCCTTTCTTCCATGTACCATAGTGATCCCTCCTTCCTTTCTTCCATGTACCATAGTGATCCCACCTTCCATGTACCATAGTGATCCCTCCTTCCTTTCTTCCATGTACCATAGTGATCCCTCCTTCCTTTCTTCCATGTACCATAGTGATCCCTCCTTCCTTTCTTCCATGTACCATAGTGATCCCTCCTTCCTGCCTTCCATGTACCATAGCGATTCTTCCTTCCTTTTTTCCATGTACCATAGTGATCCCACCTTCCTTTCTTCCATGTACCATAGTTATCCCTACTTCCTTTCTTCCATGTACCATAGTGATACCTCCTTCCTTTCTTCCATGTACCATAGTGATCCCTCCTTCCTTTCTTCCATGTACCATAGTGATCCCTCCTTCCTGCCTTACACGTACCATAGTGATCCCTCCTTCCTTTCTTCCATGTGCCATAGTGATCCCACCTTCCATGTACCATAGTGATCCCTCCTTCCTTTCTTCCATGTACCATAGTGATCCCTCCTTCCTTTCTTCCATGTACCATAGTGATCCCACCTTACTGCTTTCGATGTACCATAGTGGTCCCTCCTTCCCTTGTTCCATGTACCATAGTGATCCCTCTTTCCTTTCTTCCATGTACCATAGTGATCCCTCCTTCCTTTCTTCCATGTACCATAGTGATCCCTCCTTCCTTTCTTCCATGTACCATAGTGGTCCCTCCTTTCTTTGTTTTATGTACCATAGTGATCCCTCCTTCCATGTACCATAGTTATTCCTCGTTCCTTTCTTCCATGTACCATAGTGATCCCTCCTTCCTGCTTTCCATGTACCATAGTGATCCCTCCTTCCTGCCTTCCATGTACCATAGTGATCCCTCCTTCCTTTCTTCCATGTACCATAGTAAATTCTCCCCCCAGCCTTCCATGTACCATAGTGATCCCTCCTTTCTTTCTTCCATGTACCATAGTGATCACACCTTCCTGCCTTACATGTACCATAGTGATCCCTCCTTCCCTTCTTCCATGCGCCATAGTGATCCCTCCTTCCATTCTTCCATGTACCATAGTAATCCCTCCTTCCTTTCTTTTATGTACCATAGTGATCCCTCCTTCCTTTCTTCCATGTACCATAGTGATTCCTCCTTCCTTTCTTCCATGTACCATAGTGATCCCTCCTTCCTGCCTTCCATGTACCATAGTGATCCCTCCTTCCTACCTTCCATGTACCATAGTTATCCCTCCTTCCTTCCTTACATGTACCATAGTGATCCCTCCTTCCTTTCTTCCATGTACCATAGTTATCCCTACTTCCTTTCTTCCATGTACCATAGTGATATCTCCTTCCTTTCTTCCATGTACCACAGTGATCCCTCCTTCCTTTCTTCCATGTACCAAAGTGATCCCTCCTTCCTGCCTTACATGTACCATAGTGATCCCTCCTTCCTTTCTTCCATGTACCATAGTTATCCCTACTTCCTTTCTTCCATGTACCATAGTGATACCTCCTTCCTTTCTTCCATGTACCATAGTGATCCCACCTTACTGCTTTCGATGTACCATAGTGATCCCTCCTTCCCTTGTTCCATGTACCATAGTGATCCCTCTTTCCTTTCTTCCATGTACCATAGTGATCCCTCCTTCCTTTCTTCCATGTACCATAGTGATCCCTCCTTCCTTTCTTCCATGTACCATAGTGATCCCTCCTTCCTTTGTTTTATGTACCATAGTGATCCCTCCTTCCTTTCTTCCATGTACCATAGTCATCTCTCCTTCCTTTCTTCCATGTACCATAGTTATCCTTCCTTCCTGCCTTACATGTACCATAGTGATCCCTCCTTCCTTTCTTCCATGTACCATAGTGGTCCCTGCTTCCTTTGTTTTATGTACCATAGTGATCCCTCCTTCCATGTACCATAGTTATTCCTCGTTCCTTTCTTCCATGTACCATAGTGATCCCTCCTTCCTGCCTTCCATGTACCATAGTGATCCCTCCTTCCTGCCTTCCATGTACCATAGTGATCCCTCCTTCCTTTCTTCCATGTACCATAATAAATTCTCCCTCCAGCCTTCCATGTACCATAGTGATCCCTCCTTTCTTTCTTCCATGTACCATAGTGATCACACCTTCCTGCCTTACATGTACCATAGTGATCCCTCCTTCCCTTCTTCCATGCACCATAGTGATCCCTCCTTCCTTTCTTCCATGTACCATAGTGATCCCTCCTTCCTTTCTTTTATGTACCATAGTGATCCCTCCTTCCTTTCTTCCATGTACCATAGTGATTCCTCCTTCCTTTCTTCCATGTACCATAGTTATCCCTCCTTTCTTCCTTACATGTACCATAGTGATCCCTCCTTCCTTTCTTCCATGTACCATAGTTATCCCTACTTCCTTTCTTCCATGTACCATAGTGATATCTCCTTCCTTTCTTCCATGTACCACAGTGATCCCTCCTTCCTTTCTTCCATGTACCATAGTGATCCCTCCTTCCTGCCTTACATGTACCATAGTGATCCCTCCTTCCTTTCTTCCATGTACCATAGTTATCCCTACTTCCTTTCTTCCATGTACCATAGTGATCCCACCTTACTGCTTTCGATGTACCATAGTGATCCCTCCTTCCCTTGTTCCATGTACCATAGTGATCCCTCTTTCCTTTCTTCCATGTACCATAGTGATCCCTCCTTCCTTTCTTCCATGTACCATAGTGATCCCTCCTTCCTTTCTTCCATGTACCATAGTGATCACACCTTCCTTTCTTCCATGTACCATAGTGATCCCTACTTCCTTTCTTCCATGTACCATAGTGATCCCTCCTTCCTGCTTTACATGTACCATAGTGATCACTTATTCCTTTCTTCCACGTACCATAGTGATCCCTCCTTCCTGCCTTACATGTACCATAGTGATCCCTCCTTCCTTTCTTCCATGTACCATATTGATCCCACCTTCCTGCCTTCCATGTACCATAGTGATCCCTCCTTCCCTTGTTCCATGTACCATAGTGATCCCTCCTTCCTTTCTTCCATGTACCATAGTGATCCCTCCTTCCTTTCTTCCATGTACCATAGTTAACTCTACTTCCTGCATTACATGTACCATAGTGATCCCTCCTTCCTTTCTTCTATGTACCATAGTTATCCCTACTTCCTTTCTTCCATGTACCATAGTGATACCTCCTTCCTTTCTTCCATGTACCATAGTGATCCCTCCTTCCTTTGTTTTATGTACCATAGTGATTCCTCCTTCCTTTCTTCCACGTACCATAGTGATCCCTCCTTCCCTTGTTCCATGTACCATAGTGATCCCTCCTTCCTTTCTTCCATGTACCATAGTGATCCCTCCTTTTTTTCTTCCATGTACCATAGTAATCCTTCCTGCCTTCCATGTGTCATAGTGATCCTTCCTGCCTTCTGTGTGCCATAGTGATTCTTCCATGTACCATTATGATCCTTCTTGCCTTCCATGTACCATAGTGATCCTTTCTTTTTGCCTTCCTTCCATATACCATAGTGTTCCCCCTTCCTTTCTTCCATATACCATAGTGTTCCCTCTTCCTTTCTTCCATATACCATAGTGATCCCTCCTTCCTGCCTTCCATGCACCATAGTGATCACACCTTCCTGCCTTACATGTACCATAGTGATCCCTCCTTCCCTTCTTCCATGTGCCATAGTGATCCCTCCTTCCTTTCTTCCATGTACCATACTGATCCCTCCTTCCTTTCTTCCATGTACCATAGTGATCCCTCCTTCCTGCCCCCCATGTACCATAGTGATCCCTCCTTCCTGCCTTCCATGTACCATAGTTATCACTCCTTCCTTCCTTACATGTACCATAGTGATCCCTCCTTCCTTTCTTCCATGTACCATAGTTATCCCTACTTCCTTTCTTCCATGTACCATAGTGATATCTCCTTCCTTTCTTCCATGTACCACAGTGATCCCTCCTTCCTTTCTTCCATGTACCATAGTGATCCCTCCTTCCTGCCTTACATGTACCATAGTGATCCCTCCTTCCTTTCTTCCATGTACCATTGTTATCCCTACTTCCTTTCTTCCATGTACCATAGTGATACCTCCTTCCTTTCTTCCATGTACCATAGTGATCCCACCTTACTGCTTTCGATGTACCATAGTGATCCCTCCTTCCCTTGTTCCATGTACCATAGTGATCCCTCTTTCCTTTCTTCCATGTACCATAGTGATCCCTCCTTCCTTTCTTCCATGTACCATAGTGATCCCTCCTTCCTTTCTTCCATGTACCATAGTGATCCCTCCTTCCTTTGTTTTATGTACCATAGTGATCCCTCCTTCCTTTCTTCCATGTACCATAGTGATCCCTCCTTCCTTTCTTCCATGTACCATAGTGATCCCTCCTTCCTTTGTTTTATGTACCATAGTGATCCCTCCTTCCTTTCTTCCATGTACCATAGTTATTCCTCCTTCCTTTCTTCCATGTACCATAGTGATCCCTCCTTCCTGCCTTCCATGTACCATAGTGATCCCTCCTTCCTGCCTTCCATGTACCATAGTGATCACTCCTTCCTTTCTTCCATGTACCATAGTAATTTCTCCCTCCAGCCTTCCATGTACCATAGTGATCCCTCCTTTCTTTCTTCCATGTACCATAGTGATCACACCTTCCTGCCTTACATGTACCATAGTGATCCCTCCTTCCCTTCTTCCATGTGCCATAGTGATCCCTCCTTCCTTTCTTCCATGTACCATAGTGATCCCTCCTTCCTTTCTTTTATGTACCATAGTGATCCCTCCTTCCTTTCTTCCATGTACCATAGTGATCCCTCCTTCCTTTCTTCCATGTACCATAGTGATCCCTCCTTCCTTTCTTCCATGTACCATAGTGATCCCACCTTCCATGTACCATAGTGATCCCTCCTTCCTTTCTTCCATGTACCATAGTAATCCCTCCTTCCTTTCTTCCATGTACCATTGTGATCCCTCCTTCCTGCCTTCCATGTACCATAGTGATCCCTCCTTCCTTTTTTGCATGTACCATAGTGATCCCTCCTTCCTTTCTTTTATGTACCATAGTGATCTCTCCTTCCTTTCTTCCATGTACCATAGTGATTCCTCCTTCCTTTCTTCCATGTACCATAGTGATCCCTCCTTCTTGCCTTCCATGTACCATAGTGATCCCTCCTTCCTGCCTTCCATGTACCATAGTTATCCCTCCTTCCTGCCTTACATGTACCATAGTGATCCATCCTTCCTTTCTTCCATGTACCATAGTTATCCCTACTTCCTTTCTTCCATGTACCATAGTGATCCCTTCTTCCTTTCTTCCATGTACCATAGTGATCCCTCCTTTCTTTCTTCCATGTACCATATTGATCCCTCCCTCCTTTCTTCCATGTACCATAGTGATCCCTCCTTCCTTTCTTCCATGTACCATAGTGATCCCTCCTTCCTTTGTTTTATGTACCATAGTGATTCCTCCTTCCTTTCTTCCATGTACCATAGTGATTCCTCCTTCCTTTCTTCCATGTACCATAGTGATCCCTCCTTCCTGCATTCCATGTACCATAGTGATCCCTCCTTCCTGCCTTCCATGTAACATAGTGATCCCTCCTTCCTTTCTTCCATGTACCATAGTAATTTCTCCCTCCAGCCTTCCATGTACTATAGTGATCCCTCCTTTCTTTCTTCCATGTACCATAGTGATCACACCTTCCTGCCTTACATGTACCATAGTGATCCCTCCTTCCCTTCTTCCATGTGCCATAGTGATCCCTCCTTCCTTTCTTCCATGTACCATAGTGATCCCTCCTTCCTTTCTTCCATGTACCATAGTGATCCCTCCTTCCTGCCTTCCATGTACCATAGTGATCCCTCCTTCCTGCCTTCCATGTAACATAGTGATCCCTCCTTCCTTTCTTCCATGTACTATAGTAATTTCTCTCTCCAGCCTTCCATGTACCATAGTGATCCCTCCTGTCTTTCTTCCATGTACCATAGTGATCCCTCCTTCCTTTCTTCCATGTACCATAGTGATCACACCTTCCTGCCTTACATGTACCATAGTGATCCCTCCTTCCCTTCTTCCATGTGCCATAGTGATCCCTCCTTCCTGCCCTACATGTACCATAGTGATCCCTCCTTCCTTTCTTCCATGTGCCATAGTGACCCCTTCTTCCTTTCTTCCATGTACCATAGTGATCACACCTTCCTGCCTTACATGTACCATAGTGATCCCTCCTTCCCTTCTTCCATGTGCCATAGTGATCCCTCCTTCCTTTCTTCCATGTGCCATAGTGATCCCTCCTTCCTTTCTTCCATGTACCATAGTGATCCCTCCTTCCTTTCTTCCATGTACCAAAGTGATCACACCTTCCTGCCTTACATGTACCATGGTGATCCCTCCTTCCTTTCTTCCATGTACCATAGTAATTTCTCCCACCAGCCTTCCATGTACCATAGTGATCCCTTCTTTCTTTCTTCCATGTACCATAGTGATCACACCTTCCTGCCTTACATGTACCATAGTGATCCGTCCTTCCCTTCTTCCATGTGCCATAGTGATCCCTCCTTCCTTTCTTCCATGTACCATAGTGATCCCTCCTTCCTGCCCTACATGTACCATAGTGATCCCTCCTTCCTTTCTTCCATGTGCCATAGTGACCCCTTCTTCCTTTCTTCCATGTACCATAGTGATCACACCTTCCTGCCTTACATGTACCATAGTGATCCCTCCTTCCCTTCTTCCATGTGCCATAGTGATCCCTCCTTCCTTTCTTCCATGTGCCATAGTGATCCCTCCTTCCTTTCTTCCATGTACCATAGTGATCCCTCCTTCCTTTCTTCCATGTACCATAGTGATCACACCTTCCTGCCTTACATGTACCATAGTGATCCCTCCTTCCTTTCTTCCATGTACCATAGTAATTTCTCCCGCCAGCCTTCCATGTACCATAGTGATCCCTTCTTTCTTTCTTCCATGTACCATAGTGATCACACCTTCCTGCCTTACATGTACCATAGTGATCCCTCCTTCCCTTCTTCCATGTGCCATAGTGATCCCTCCTTCCTTTCTTCCATGTACCATACTGATCCCTCCTTCCTTTCTTCCATGTACCATAGTGATCCCTCCTTCCTGCCCCCCATGTACCATAGTGATCCCTCCTTCCTGCCTTCCATGTACCATAGTTATCCCTCCTTCCTTCCTTACATGTACCATAGTGATCCCTCCTTCCTTTCTTCCATGTACCATAGTTATCCCTACTTCCTTTCTTCCATGTACCATAGTGATATCTCCTTCCTTTCTTCCATGTACCACAGTGATCCCTCCTTCCTTTATTCCATGTACCATAGTGATCCCTCCTTCCTGCCTTACATGTACCATAGTGATCCCTCCTTACTGCTTTCGATGTACCATAGTGATCCCTCCTTCCCTTGTTCCATGTACCATAGTGATCCCTCTTTCCTTTCTTCCATGTACCATAGTGATCCCTCCTTCCTTTCTTCCATGTACCATAGTGATCCCTCCTTCCTTTGTTTTATGTACCATAGTGATCCCTCCTTCCTTTCTTCCATGTACCATAGTTATTCCTCCTTCCTTTCTTCCATGTACCATAGTTATTCCTCCTTCCTTTCTTCCATGTACCATAGTGATCCCTCCTTCCTGCCTTACATGTACCATAGTGATCCCTCCTTCCTGCCTTCCATGTACCATAGTAATCCCTACTTCCTTTCTTCCATGTACCATAGTGATACCTCCTTCCTTTCTTCCATGTACCATAGTGATCCCTCCTTCCTTTCTTCCATGTACCATAGTGATCCCTCCTTCCTGCCTTACACGTACCATAGTGATCCCTCCTTCCTTTCTTCCATGTGCCATAGTGATCCCACCTTCCATGTACCATAGTGATACCTCCTTCCTTTCTTCCATGTACCATAGTGATCCCTCCTTCCTTTCTTCCATGTACCATAGTGATCCCACCTTACTGCTTTCGATGTACCATAGTGGTCCTTCCTTCCCTTGTTCCATGTACCATAGTGATCCCTCTTTCCTTTCTTCCATGTACCATAGTGATCCCTCCTTCGTTTCTTCCATGTACCATAGTGATCCCTCCTTCCTTTCTTCTATGTACCATAGTGGTCCCTGCTTCCTTTGTTTTATGTACCATAGTGATCCCTCCTTCCATGTACCATAGTTATTCCTCGTTCCTTTCTTCCATGTACCATAGTGATCCCTCCTTCCTGCCTTCCATGTACCATAGTGATCCCTCCTTCCTGCCTTCCATGTACCATAGTGATCCCTCCTTCCTTTCTTCCATGTACCATAGTAAATTCTCCCTCCAGCCTTCCATGTACCATAGTGATCCCTCCTTTCTTTCTTCCATGTACCATAGTGATCACACCTTCCTGCCTTACATGTACCACAGTTATCCCTCCTTCCCTTCTTTTATGCGCCATAGTGATCCCTCCTTCCTTTATTCCATGTACCATAGTGATCCCTCCTTCCTTTATTTTATGTACCATAGTGATCCCTCCTTTCTTTCTTCCATGTACCATAGTGATTCCTCCTTCCTTTCTTCCATGTACCATAGTGATCCCTCCTTCCTGCCTTCCATGTACCATAGTTATCCCTCCTTCCTTCCTTACATGTACCATAGTGATCCCTCCTTCCTTTCTTCCATGTACCATAGTTATCCCTACTTCCTTTCTTCCATGTACCATAATGATATCTCCTTCCTTTCTTCCATGTACCACAGTGATCCCTCCTTCCTTTCTTCCATGTACCATAGTGATCCCTCCTTCCTGCCTTACATGTACCATAGTGATCCCTCCTTCCTTTCTTCCATGTACCATAGTGATCCCTCCTTCCTTTCTTCCATGTACCATAGTTATCCCTACTTCCTTTCTTCCATGTACCATAGTGATACCTCCTTCCTTTCTTCCATGTACCATAGTGATCCCACCTTACTGCTTTCGATGTACCATAGTGATCCCTCCTTCCCTTGTTCCATGTACCATAGTGATCCCTCTTTCCTTTCTTCCATGTACCATAGTGATCCCTCCTTCCTTTCTTCCATGTACCATAGTGATCCCTCCTTCCTTTCTTCCATGTACCATAGTGATCCCTCCTTCCTTTGTTTTATGTACCATAGTGATCCCTCCTTCCTTTCTTCCATGTACCATAGTGATTCCTCCTAACTTTCTTCCATGTACCATAGTGATCCCTCCTTCCTGCCTTCCATGTAACATAGTGATCCCTCCTTCCTTTCTTCCATGTACCATAGTAATTTCTCCCTCCAACCTTCCATGTACCATAGTGATCCCTCCTTTCTTTCTTCCATGTACCATAGTGATCACACCTTCCTGCCTTACATGTACCATAGTGATCCCTCCTTCCTTTCTTCCATGTACCATAGTGATCCCTACTTCCCTTCTTCCATGTGCCATAGTGATCCCTTCTTCCTTTATTCCATGTACCATAGTGATCCCTCCTTCCTGCCTTACATGTACCATAGTGATCCCTCCTTCCTTTCTTCCATATACCATAGTGATCCCACCTTCCTGCCTTCCATGTACCATAGTGATCCCTACTTCCCTTCTTCCATGTGCCATAGTGATCCCTTCTTCCTTTATTCCATGTACCATAGTGATCCCTCCTTCCTGCCTTCCATGTAACATAGTGATCCCTCCTTCCTTTCTTCCATGTACCATAGTAATTTCTCCCTCCAACCTTCCATGTACCATAGTGATCCCTCCTTTCTTTCTTCCATGTACCATAGTGATCACACCTTCCTGCCTTACATGTACCATAGTGATCCCTCCTTCCTTTCTTCCATGTACCATAGTGATCCCTACTTCCCTTCTTCCATGTGCCATAGTGATCCCTTCTTCCTTTATTCCATGTACCATAGTGATCCCTCCTTCCTGCCTTACATGTACCATAGTGATCCCTCCTTCCTTTCTTCCATATACCATAGTGATCCCACCTTCCTGCCTTCCATGTACCATAGTGATCCCTCCTTCCTTTCTTCCATATACCATAGTGATCCCTCCTTCCTTTCTTCCATGTACTATAGTGATCCCTCCTTCCTTTCTTCCATGTACCATAGTGATTCCTCCTTCCTTTCTTCCATGTACCATAGTGATCCCTCCTTCTTTTCTTCCATGTACCATAGTTATCCCTCCTTCCTTTCTTCCATGTACCATAGTGATACCTCCTTCCTTTCTTCCATGTACCATAGTGATCCCTCCTTCCTTTCTTCCATGTACCATAGTGATCCCTCCTTCTTTTATTCCATGTGCCATAGTGATCCCACTTTCCATGTACCATAGTGATCCCTCCTTCCTTTCTTCCATGTACCATAGTGATCCCTCTTTCCTTTCTTCCATGTACCATAGTGATCCCACCTTACTGCTTTCGATGTACCATATTGGTCCCTCCTTCCCTTGTTCCATGTACCATAGTGATCCCTCTTTCCTTTCTTCCATGTACCATAGTGATCCCTCCTTCCTTTCTTCCATGTACCATAGTGATTCCTCCTTCCTTTGTTTTATGTACCATAGTGATCCCTCCTTCCTTTCTTCCATGTACCATAGTTATTCCTCCTTCCTTTCTTCCATGTACCATAGTGATCCCTCCTTCCTGCCTTCCATGTACCATAGTGATCCCTCCTTCCTGCCTTCCATGTACCATAGTGATCCCTCCTTCCTTTCTTCCATGTACCATAGTAATTTCTCCCTCCAGCCTTCCATGTGCCATAGTGATCCCTCCTTCCTTTCTTCCATATACCATAGTGATCCCTACTTCCTTTCTGCCATGTACCATAGTGATCACTTCTTCCTTTCTTCCACGTACCATAGTGATCCCTCCTTCCTGCCTTACATGTACCATAGTGATCCCTCCTTCCTTTCTTCCATGTACCATATTGATCCCACCTTCCTGCCTTCCATGTACCATAGTGATCCCTCCTTCCCTTGTTCCATGTACCATAGTGATCCCTCCTTCCTTTCTTCCATGTACCATAGTGATCCCTCCTTCCTTTCTTCCATGTACCATAGTTATCCCTACTTCCTGCCTTATGTGTACCATAGTGATCCCTCCTTCCTTTCTTCTATGTACCATAGTTATCCCTACTTCCTTTCTTCCATGTACCATAGTGATACCTCCTTCCTTTCTTCCATGTACCATAGTGATCCCTCCTTCTTTCTTCCATGTACCATAGTGATCCCTCCTTCCTGCCTTACACGTACCATAGTGATCCCTCCTTCCTTTCTTCCATGTGCCATAGTGATCCCACTTTCCATGTACCATAGTGATCCCTCCTTCCTTTCTTCCATGTACCATAGTTATCCCTACTTCCTTTCTTCCATGTACCATAGTGATACCTCCTTCCTTTCTTCCATGTACCATAGTGATCCCTCCTTCCTGCCTTCCATGTACCATAGTGATCCCTCCTTCCTGCCTTCCATGTACCATAGTGATCCCTCCTTCCTTTCTTCCATGTACCATAGTAATTTCTCCCTCCAGCCTTCCATGTACCATAGTGATCCCTCCTTTCTTTCTTCCATGTACCATAGTGATCACACCTTCCTGCCTTACATGTACCATATTGATCCCTCCTTCCCTTCTTCCATGTGCCATAGTGATCCCTCCTTCCTTTCTTCCATATACCATAGTGATCCCTACTTCCTTTCTGCCATGTACCATAGTGATCACTTCTTCCTTTCTTCCATGTACCATAGTGATCCCTCCTTCCTGCCTTACATGTACCATAGTGATCCCTCCTTCCTTTCTTCCATGTACCATATTGATCCCACCTTCCTGCCTTCCATGTACCATAGTGATCCCTCCTTCCCTTGTTCCATGTACCATAGTGATCCCTCCTTCCTTTCTTCCATGTACCATAGTGATCCCTCCTTCCTTTCTTCCATGTACCATAGTTATCCCTACTTCCTGCCTTATGTGTACCATAGTGATCCCTCCTTCCTTTCTTCTATGTACCATAGTTATCCCTACTTCCTTTCTTCCATGTACCATAGTGATACCTCCTTCCTTTCTTCCATGTACCATAGTGATCCCTCCTTCTTTCTTCCATGTACCATAGTGATCCCTCCTTCCTGCCTTACACGTACCATAGTGATCCCTCCTTCCTTTCTTCCATGTGCCATAGTGATCCCACTTTCCATGTACCATAGTGATCCCTCCTTCCTTTCTTCCATGTACCATAGTTATCCCTACTTCCTTTCTTCCATGTACCATAGTGATACCTCCTTCCTTTCTTCCATGTACCATAGTGATCCCTCCTTCCTGCCTTCCATGTACCATAGTGATCCCTCCTTCCTGCCTTCCATGTAACAGTGATCCCTCCTTCCTTTCTTCCATGTACCATAGTAATTTCTCTCTCCAGCCTTCCATGTACCATAGTGATCCCTCCTTTCTTACTTCCTTGTACCATAGTGATCCCTCCTTCCTTTCTTCCATGTACCATAGTGATCCCTCCTTCCTGCCTTACATGTACCATAGTGATCCCTCCTTCCTTTCTTCCATGTGCCATAGTGACCCCTTCTTCCTTTCTTCCATGTACCATAGTGATCCCTCCTTCCTGCCTTACATGTACCATAGTGATCCCAACCTTCCATATACCATAGTGATCCCACCTTCCTGCCTTCCATGTACCATAGTGATCCCTCCTTCCCTTGTTCCATGTACCATAGTGATCCCTCCTTCCTTTCCTCCATGTACCATAGCGATCCCTCCTTCCTTTCTTCCATGTACCATAGTTATACCTCCTTCCTGCCTTACATGTACCATAGTGATCCCTCCTTCCTTTCTTCCATGTACCATAGTTATCCCTGCTTCCTTTCTTCCCTGTACCATAGTGATACCTCCTTACTTTCTTCCATGTACCATAGTGATCCCTCCTTCCTGCCTTACATGTACCATAGTGATCCCTCCTTCCTTTCTTCCATGTACCATAGTGATCCCACCTTCCATGTACCATAGTGATCCCTCCTTCCTTTCTTCCATGTACCATAGTGATCCCTCCTTCCTATCTTCCATGTACCATATTGATCCCTCCTTCCTGCCTTCCATGTACCATAGTGATTCTTCCTTCCTTTTTCCATGTACCATAGTGATCCCTCCTTCCTTTCTTCCATGTACCATAGTTATCCCTACTTCCTTTCTTCCATGTACCATAGTGATACCTCCTTCCTTTCTTCCATGTATCATAGTGATCCCTCCTTGCTTTCTTCCATGTACCATAGTGATCCCTCCTTCCTGCCTTACATGTACCATAGTGATCCCTCCTTCCTTTCTTCCATGTGCCATAGTGATCCCACCTTCCATGTACCATAGTGATCCCTCCTTCCTTTCTTCTATGTACCATAGTGATCCCTCCTTCCTTTCTTCCATGTACCATAGTGATTCCACCTTACTGCTTTCGATGTACCATAGTGGTCCCTCCTTCCCTTTTCCATGTACCATAGTGATCCCTCCTTCCTTTCTTCCATGTACCATAGTGATCCCTCCTTCCTTTCTTCCATGTACCATAGTGATCCCTCCTTCCTTTGTTTTATGTACCATAGTGATCCCTCCTTCCTTTCTTCCATGTACCATAGTGATTTCTCCTTCCTTTCTACCATGTACCATAGTGATCCCTCCTTCCTGCCTTCCATGTACCATAGTTATCCCTCCTTCCTGCCTTCCATGTAAAATAGTGATCCCTCCTTCCTTTCTTCCATGTACCATAGTAATTTCTCCCTCCAGCCTTCCATGTACCATAGTGATCCCTCCTTTCTTTCTTCCATGTACCATAGTGATCACACCTTCCTGCCTTACATGTACCACAGTTATCCCTCCTTCCCTTCTTCCATGTGCCATAGTGATCCCTCCTTCCTTTCTTCCATGTACCATAGTGATCCCTACTTCCTTTCTTCCATGTACCATAGTGATCCCTCCTTCCTGCTTTACATGTACCATAGTGATCCCTTCTTCCTTTCTTCCATGTACCATAGTGATCCCTCCTTCCTGCCTTACATGTACCATAGTGATCCCTCCTTCCTTTCTTCCATATACCATAGTTATCCCTACTTCCTTTCTTCCATGTACCATAGTGATACCTCCTTACTTTCTTCCATGTACCATAGTGATCCCTCCTTCCTTTCTTCCATGTACCATAGTGATCCCTCCTTCCTGTCTTACATGTACCATAGTGATCCCTCCTTCCTTTCTTCCATGTACCATAGTGATCCCACCTTCCGTGTACCATAGTGATCCCTCCTTCCTTTCTTCCATGTACCATAGTGATCCCTCCTTCCTTTCTTCCATGTACCATAGTGATCCCTCCTTCCTTTCTTCCATGTACCATAGTGATTCTTCCTTCCTTTTTCCATGTACCATAGTGATCCCTCCTTCCTTTCTTCCATGTACCATAGTTATCCCTACTTCCTTTCTTCCATGTACCATAGTGATACCTCCTTCCTTTCTTCCATGTATCATTGTGATCCCTCCTTGCTTTCTTCCATGTACCATAGTGATCCCTCCTTCCTGCCTTACATGTACCATAGTGATCCCTCCTTACTTTCTTCCATGTGCCATAGTGATCCCACCTTCCATGTACCATAGTGATCCCTCCTTCATTTCTTCTATGTACCATAGTGATCCCTCCTTCCTTTCTTCCATGTACCATAGTGATCCCACCTTACTGCTTTCGATGTACCATAGTGGTCCCTCCTTCCCTTTTCCATGTACCATAGTGATCCCTCCTTCCTTTCTTCCATGTACCATAGTGATCCCTCCTTCCTTTGTTTTATGTACCATAGTGATCCCTCCTTCCTTTCTTCCATGTACCATAGTGATTCCTCCTTCCTTTCTACCATGTACCATATAGATCCCTCCTTCCTGCCTTCCATGTACCATAGTGATCCCTCCTTCCTGCCTTCCATGTAACATAGTGATCCCTCCTTCCTTTCTTCCATGTACCATAGTAATTTCTCCCTCCAGCCTTCCATGTACCATAGTGATCCCTCCTTTCTTTCTTCCATGTACCACAGTGATCCCTCCTTCCCTTCTTCCATGTGCCATAGTGATCCCTCCTTCCTTTCTTCCATGTACCATAGTGATCCCTACTTCATTTCTTCCATGTACCATAGTGATCCCTCCTTCCTGCCTTACATGTACCATAGTGATCCCTCCTTCCTTTCTTCCATATACCATAGTCATCCCACCTTCCTGCATTCCATGTACCATAGTGATCCCTCCTTCCCTTGTTCCATGTACCATAGTGATCCCTCCTTCCTTTCTTCCATGTACCATAGTAATCCCTCCTTCCTTTCTTCCATGTACCATAGTTATCCTTCCTTCCTGCCTTACATGTACCATAGTGATCCCTCCTTCCTTTCTTCCATGTACCATAGTGATCCCTCCTTCCTTTCTTCCATGTACCATAGTGATCCCACCTTCCATGTACCATAGTGATCCCTCCTTCCTTTCTTCCATGTACCATAGTGATCCCTCCTTCCTTTCTTCCATGTACCATAGTGATCCCTCCTTCCTTTCTTCCATGTACCATAGTGATCCCTCCTTCCTGCCTTCCATGTACCATAGCGATTCTTCCTTCCTTTTTTCCATGTACCATAGTGATCCCACCTTCCTTTCTTCCATGTACCATAGTTATCCCTACTTCCTTTCTTCCATGTACCATAGTGATACCTCCTTCCTTTCTTCCATGTACCATAGTGATCCCTCCTTCCTTTCTTCCATGTACCATAGTGATCCCTCCTTCCTGCCTTACACGTACCATAGTGATCCCTCCTTCCTTTCTTCCATGTGCCATAGTGATCCCACCTTCCATGTACCATAGTGATCCCTCCTTCCTTTCTTCCATGTACCATAGTGATCCCTCCTTCCTTTCTTCCATGTACCATAGTGATCCCACCTTACTGCTTTCGATGTACCATAGTGGTCCCTCCTTCCCTTGTTCCATGTACCATAGTGATCCCTCTTTCCTTTCTTCCATGTACCATAGTGATCCCTCCTTCCTTTCTTCCATGTACCATAGTGATCCCTCCTTCCTTTCTTCCATGTACCATAGTGGTCCCTCCTTTCTTTGTTTTATGTACCATAGTGATCCCTCCTTCCATGTACCATAGTTATTCCTCGTTCCTTTCTTCCATGTACCATAGTGATCCCTCCTTCCTGCTTTCCATGTACCATAGTGATCCCTCCTTCCTGCCTTCCATGTACCATAGTGATCCCTCCTTCCTTTCTTCCATGTACCATAGTAAATTCTCCCCCCAGCCTTCCATGTACCATAGTGATCCCTCCTTTCTTTCTTCCATGTACCATAGTGATCACACCTTCCTGCCTTACATGTACCATAGTGATCCCTCCTTCCCTTCTTCCATGCACCATAGTGATCCCTCCTTCCATTCTTCCATGTACCATAGTAATCCCTCCTTCCTTTCTTTTATGTACCATAGTGATCCCTCCTTCCTTTCTTCCATGTACCATAGTGATTCCTCCTTCCTTTCTTCCATGTACCATAGTGATCCCTCCTTCCTGCCTTCCATGTACCATAGTGATCCCTCCTTCCTACCTTCCATGTACCATAGTTATCCCTCCTTCCTTCCTTACATGTACCATAGTGATCCCTCCTTCCTTTCTTCCATGTACCATAGTTATCCCTACTTCCTTTCTTCCATGTACCATAGTGATATCTCCTTCCTTTCTTCCATGTACCACAGTGATCCCTCCTTCCTTTCTTCCATGTACCAAAGTGATCCCTCCTTCCTGCCTTACATGTACCATAGTGATCCCTCCTTCCTTTCTTCCATGTACCATAGTTATCCCTACTTCCTTTCTTCCATGTACCATAGTGATACCTCCTTCCTTTCTTCCATGTACCATAGTGATCCCACCTTACTGCTTTCGATGTACCATAGTGATCCCTCCTTCCCTTGTTCCATGTACCATAGTGATCCCTCTTTCCTTTCTTCCATGTACCATAGTGATCCCTCCTTCCTTTCTTCCATGTACCATAGTGATCCCTCCTTCCTTTCTTCCATGTACCATAGTGATCCCTCCTTCCTTTGTTTTATGTACCATAGTGATCCCTCCTTCCTTTCTTCCATGTACCATAGTCATCTCTCCTTCCTTTCTTCCATGTACCATAGTTATCCTTCCTTCCTGCCTTACATGTACCATAGTGATCCCTCCTTCCTTTCTTCCATGTACCATAGTGGTCCCTGCTTCCTTTGTTTTATGTACCATAGTGATCCCTCCTTCCATGTACCATAGTTATTCCTCGTTCCTTTCTTCCATGTACCATAGTGATCCCTCCTTCCTGCCTTCCATGTACCATAGTGATCCCTCCTTCCTGCCTTCCATGTACCATAGTGATCCCTCCTTCCTTTCTTCCATGTACCATAATAAATTCTCCCTCCAGCCTTCCATGTACCATAGTGATCCCTCCTTTCTTTCTTCCATGTACCATAGTGATCACACCTTCCTGCCTTACATGTACCATAGTGATCCCTCCTTCCCTTCTTCCATGCACCATAGTGATCCCTCCTTCCTTTCTTCCATGTACCATAGTGATCCCTCCTTCCTTTCTTTTATGTACCATAGTGATCCCTCCTTCCTTTCTTCCATGTACCATAGTGATTCCTCCTTCCTTTCTTCCATGTACCATAGTTATCCCTCCTTTCTTCCTTACATGTACCATAGTGATCCCTCCTTCCTTTCTTCCATGTACCATAGTTATCCCTACTTCCTTTCTTCCATGTACCATAGTGATATCTCCTTCCTTTCTTCCATGTACCACAGTGATCCCTCCTTCCTTTCTTCCATGTACCATAGTGATCCCTCCTTCCTGCCTTACATGTACCATAGTGATCCCTCCTTCCTTTCTTCCATGTACCATAGTTATCCCTACTTCCTTTCTTCCATGTACCATAGTGATCCCACCTTACTGCTTTCGATGTACCATAGTGATCCCTCCTTCCCTTGTTCCATGTACCATAGTGATCCCTCTTTCCTTTCTTCCATGTACCATAGTGATCCCTCCTTCCTTTCTTCCATGTACCATAGTGATCCCTCCTTCCTTTCTTCCATGTACCATAGTGATCCCTCCTTCCTTTGTTTTATGTACCATAGTGATCCCTCCTTCCTTTCTTCCATGTACCATAGTGATTCCTCCTAACTTTCTTCCATGTACCATAGTGATCCCGCCTTCCTGCCTTCCATGTACCATAGTGATCCCTCCTTCCTGCCTTCCATGTAACATAGTGATCCCTCCTTCCTTTCTTCCATGTACCATAGTAATTTCTCCCTCCAACCTTCCATGTACCATAGTGATCCCTCCTTTTTTTTCTTCCATGTACCATAGTGATCACACCTTCCTGCCTTACATGTACCATAGTGATCCCTCCTTCCTTTCTTCCATGTACCATAGTGATCCCTACTTCCCTTCTTCCATGTGCCATAGTGATCCCTTCTTCCTTTATTCCATGTACCATAGTGATCCCTCCTTCCTGCCTTACATGTACCATAGTGATCCCTCCTTCCTTTCTTCCATATACCATAGTGATCCCACCTTCCTGCCTTCCATGTACCATAGTGATTCTTCCTTCCTTTCTTCCATGTACTATAGTGATCCCACCTTCCATGTACCATAGTGATCCCTCCTTCCTTTCTTCCATGTACCATAGTGATCCCTCCTTCCTTTCTTCCATGTACCATAGTTATCCCTACTTCCTTTCTTCCATGTACCATAATGATATCTCCTTCCTTTCTTCCATGTACCACAGTGATCCCTCCTTCCTTTCTTCCATGTACCATAGTGATCCCTCCTTCCTGCCTTACATGTACCATAGTGATCCCTCCTTCCTTTCTTCCATGTACCATAGTTATCCCTACTTCCTTTCTTCCATGTACCATAGTGATACCTCCTTCCTTTCTTCCATGTACCATAGTGATCCCTCCTTCCTTTGTTTTATGTACCATAGTGATTCCTCCTTCCTTTCTTCCATGTACCATAGTGATCCCTCCTTCCCTTGTTCCATGTACCATAGTGATCCCTCCTTCCTTTCTTCCATGTACCATAGTGATCCCTCCTTTTTTTCTTCCATGTACCGTAGTAATCCTTCCTGCCTTCCATGTGTCATAGTGATCCTTCCTGCCTTCTGTGTGCCATAGTGATTCTTCCATGTACCATTATGATCCTTCTTGCCTTCCATGTACCATAGTGATCCTTTCTTTTTGCCTTCCTTCCATATACCATAGTGTTCCCTCTTCCTTTCTTCCATATACCATAGTGATCCCTCCTTCCTTTCTTCCATGTACCATAGTGATCCCTCCTTCCTTTGTTTTATGTACCATAGTGATTCCTTCTTCCTTTCTTCCATGTACCATAGTGATTCCTCCTTCCTTTCTTCCATGTACCATAGTGATCCCTCCTTCCTGCCTTCCATGTACCATAGTGATCCCTCCTTCCTGCCTTCCATGTAACATAGTGATCCCTCCTTCCTTTCTTCCATGTACCATAGTAATTTCTCCCTCCAGCCTTCCATGTACCATAGTGATCCCTCCTTTCTTTCTTCCATGTACCATAGTGATCACACCTTCCTGCCTTACATGTACCATAGTGATCCCTCCTTCCCTTCTTCCATGTGCCATAGTGATCCCTCCTTCCTTTCTTCCATGTAGCATAGTGATCCCTCCTTCCTTTCTTCCATTTACCATTGTGATCCCTCCTTCCTGCCTTCCATGTACCATGTTGATCCCTCCTTCCTGCCTTCCATGTAACATAGTGATCTCTCCTTCTTTTCTTCCATGTACCATAGTAATTTCTCTCTCCAGCCTTCCATGTACCATAGTGACCCTCCTTTCTTTCTTCCATGTACCATAGTGATCACACCTTCCTGCCTTACATGTACCATAGTGATCTCTCCTTCCCTTCTTCCATGTGCCATAGTGACCCCTTCTTCCTTTCTTCCATGTACCATAGTGACCCCACCTTCCTGCCTTCCATGTACCATAGTGATCCCTCCTTCCCTTGTTCCATGTACCATAGTGATCCCTCCTTCCTTTCTTCCATGTACCATAGTGATCCCTCCTTCCTTTCTTCCATGTACCATAGTTATCCCTCCTTCCTGCCTTACATGTACCATAGTGATCCCTCCTTCCTTTCTTCCATGTACCATAGTTATCCCTACTTCCTTTCTTCCATGTACCATAGTGATACCTCCTTCCTTTCTTCCATGTACCATAGTGATCCCTCCTTCCTTTCTTCCATGTACCATAGTGGTCCCTCCTTCCTGCCTTACATGTACCATAGTGATCCCTCCTTCCTTTCTTCCATGTGCCATAGTGATCCCACCTTCCATGTACCATAGTGATCCCTCCTTCCTTTCTTCCATGTACCATAGTGATCCCTCCTTCCTTTCTTCCATGTACCATAGTGATTCCACCTTACTGCTTTCGATGTACCATAGTGGTCCCTCCTTCCCTTGTTCCATGTACCATAGTGATCCCTCTTTCCTTTCTTCCATGTACCATAGTGATCCCTCCTTCCTGCCTTCCATGTAACATAGTGATCCCTCCTTCCTTTCTTCCATGTACCATAGTAATTTCTCTCTCCAGCCTTCCATGTACCATAGTGATCCCTCCTGTCTTTCTTCCATGAACCATAGTGATCCCTCCTTCCTTTCTTCCATGTACCATAGTGATCCCTCCTTCCTGCACTACATGTACCATAGTGATCCCTCATTCCTTTCTTCCATGTGCCATAGTGACCCCTTCTTCCTTTCTTCCATGTACCATAGTGATCACACCTTCCTGCCTTACATGTACCATAGTGATCCCTCCTTCCCTTCTTCCATGTGCCATAGTGATCCCTCCTTCCCTTCTTCCATGTGCCATAGTGATCCCTCCTTCCTTTCTTCCATGTGCCATAGTGATCCCTCCTTCCTTTCTTCCATGTACCATAGTGATCCCTCCTTCCTTTCTTCCATGTACCATAGTGATCACACCTTCCTGCCTTACATGTACCATAGTGATCCCTCCTTCCTTTCTTCCATGTACCATAGTAATTTCTCCCGCCAGCCTTCCATGTACCATAGTGATCCCTTCTTTCTTTCTTCCATGTACCATAGTGATCACACCTTCCTGTCTTACATGTACCATAGTGATCCCTCCTTCCCTTCTTCCATGTGCCATAGTGATCCCTCCTTCCTTTCTTCCATGTACCATAGTGATCCGTCCTTCTTGCCCTACATGTACCATAGTGATCCCTCCTTCCTTTCTTCCATGTGCCATAGTGACCCCTTCTTCCTTTCTTCCATGTACCATAGTGATCACACCTTCCTGCCTTACATGTACCATAGTGATCCCTCCTTCCCTTCTTCCATGTGCCATAGTGATCCCTCCTTCCTTTCTCCCATGTGCCATAGTGATCCCTCCTTCCTTTCTTCCATGTACCATAGTGATCCCTCCTTCCTTTCTTCCATGTACCATAGTGATCACACCTTCCTGCCTTACATGTACCATAGTGATCCCTCCTTCCTTTCTTCCATGTACCATAGTAATTTCTCCCGCCAGCCTTCCATGTACCATAGTGATCCCTTCTTTCTTTCTTCCATGTACCATAGTGATCACACCTTCCTGCCTTACATGTACCATAGTGATCCCTCCTTCCCTTCTTCCATGTGCCATAGTGATCCCTCCTTCCTTTCTTCCATGTACCATACTGATCCCTCCTTCCTTTCTTCCATGTACCATAGTGATCCCTCCTTCCTGCCCCCCATGTACCATAGTGATCCCTCCTTCCTGCCTTCCATGTACCATAGTTATCCCTCCTTCCTTCCTTACATGTACCATAGTGATCCCTCCTTCCTTTCTTCCATGTACCATAGTTATCCCTACTTCCTTTCTTCCATGTACCATAGTGATATCTCCTTCCTTTCTTCCATGTACCACAGTGATCCCTCCTTCCTTTCTTCCATGTACCATAGTGATCCCTCCTTCCTGCCTTACATGTACCATAGTGATCCCTCCTTCCTTTCTTCCATGTACCATAGTTATCCCTACTTCCTTTCTTCCATGTACCATAGTGATACCTCCTTCCTTTCTTCCATGTACCATAGTGATCCCACCTTACTGCTTTCGATGTACCATAGTGATCCCTCCTTCCCTTGTTCCATGTACCATAGTGATCCCTCTTTCCTTTCTGCCATGTACCATAGTGATCCCTCCTTCCTTTCTTCCATGTACCATAGTGATCCCTCCTTCCTTTCTTCCATGTACCACAGTGATCCCTCCTTCCTTTGTTTTATGTACCATAGTGATCCCTCCTTCCTTTCTTCCATGTACCATAGTTATTCCTCCCTCCTTTCTTCCATGTACCATAGTTATTCCTCCTTCCTTTCTTCCATGTACCATAGTGATCCCTCCTTCCTGCCTTCCATGTACCATAGTGATCCCTCCTTCCTGCCTTCCATGTACCATAGTGATCCCTCCTTCCTTTCTTCCATGTACCATAGTAATTTCTCCCTCCAGCCTTCCATGTACCATAGTGATCCCTCCTTTCTTTCTTCCATGTACCATAGTGATCGCACCTTCCTGCCTTACATGTACCATAGTGATCCCTCCTTCCCTTCTTCCATGTGCCATAGTGATCACTTCTTCCTTTCTTCCACGTACCATAGTGATCCCTTCTTCCTGCCTTACATGTACCATAGTGATCCCTCCTTCCTTTCTTCCATGTACCATATTGATCCCACCTTCCTGCCTTCCATGTACCATAGTGATCCCTCCTTCCCTTGTTCGATGTACCATAGTGATCCCTCCTTCCTTTCTTCCATGTACCATAGTGATCCCTCCTTCCTTTCTTCCATGTACCATAGTTATCCCTACTTCCTGCCTTACGTGTACCTTAGTGATCCCTCCTTCCTTTCTTCTATGTACCATAGTTATCCCTACTTCCTTTCTTCCATGTACCATAGTGATCCCTCCTTCCTTTCTTCCATGTACCATAGTGATCCCTCCTTCCTGCCTTACACGTACCATAGTGATCCCTCCTTCCTTTCTTCCATGTGCCATAGTGATCCCACTTTCCATGTACCATAGTGATCCCTCCTTCCTTTCTTCCATGTACCATAGTGATCCCTCTTTCCTTTCTTCCATGTACCATAGTGATCCCACCTTACTGCTTTCGATGTACCATAGTGGTCCCTCCTTCCCTTGTTCCATGTACCATAGTGATCCCTCTTTCCTTTCTTCCATGTACCATAGTGATCCCTCCTTCCTTTCTTCCATGTACCATAGTGATCCCTCCTTCCTTTGTTTTATGTACCATAGTGATCCCTCCTTCCTTTCTTCCATGTACCATAGTGATTCCTCCTTCCTTTCTACCATGTACCATAGTGATCCCTCCTTCCTGCCTTCCATGTACCATAGTGATCCCTCCTTCCTGCCTTCCATGTAACATAGTGATCCCTCCTTTCTTTCTTCCATGTACCATAGTAATTTCTCCCTCCAGCCTTCCATGTACCATAGTGATCCCTCCTTTCTTTCTTCCATGTACCATAGTGATCACACCTTCCTGCCTTACATGTACCACAGTGATCCCTCCTTCCCTTCTTCCATGTGCCATAGTGATCCCTCCTTCCTTTCTTCCATGTACCATAGTGATCCCTACTTCCTTTCTTCCATGTACCATAGTGATCCCTCCTTCCTGCTTCACATGTACCATAGTGATCCCTTCTTCCTTTCTTCCATGTACCATAGTGATCCCTCCTTCCTGCCTTACATGTACCATAGTGATCCCTCCTTCCTTTCTTCCATATACCATTGTCATCCCACCTTCCTGCCTTCCATGTACCATAGTGATCCCTCCTTCCCTTGTTCCATGTACCATAGTGATCCCTCCTTCCTTTCTTCCATGTACCATAGTCATCCCTCCTTCCTTTCTTCCATGTACCATAGTTATCCTTCCTTCCTGCCTTACATGTACCATAGTGATCCCTCCTTCCTTTCTTCCATGTACCATAGTGATCCCTCCTTCCTTTCTTCCATGTACCATAGTGATCCCTCCTTCCTTTCTTCCATGTACCATAGTGATCCCACCTTCCATGTACCATAGTGATCCCTCAATCCTTTCTTCCATGTACCATAGTGATCCCTCCTTCCTTTCTTCCATGTACCATAGTGATCCCGCCTTCCTGCCTTCCATGTACCATAGCGATTCTTCCTTCCTTTCTTCCATGTACCATAGTGATCCCTTCTTCCTGCCTTCCATGTACTATAGTGATGCTTCCTTCCTTTTTTCCATGTACCATAGTGATCCCTCCTTCCTTTCTTCCATGTACCATAGTGATCCCACCTTCCATGTACCATAGTGATCCCTCCTTCCTTTCTTCCATGTACCATAGTGATCCCACCTTACTGCTTTCGATGTACCATAGTGGTCCCTCCTTCCCTTGTTCCATGTACCATAGTGATCCCTCTTTCCTTTCTTCCATGTACCATAGTGATCCCTCCTTCCTTTCTTCCATGTACCATAGTGATCCCTCCTTCCTTTTTTACATGTACCATAGTGATCCCTCCTTCCTTTCTTTTATGTACCATAGTGATCCCTCCTTCCTTTTTTGCATGTACCATAGTGATCCCTCCTTCCTTTCTTTTATGTACCATAGTGATCCCTCCTTCCTTTCTTCCATGTACCATAGTGATTCCTCCTTCCTTTCTTCCATGTACCATAGTGATCCCTCATTTCTTTCTTCCATGTACCATAGTGATCCCTCCTTCCTGACTTACATGTACCATAGTTATCCCTCCTTCCTGCCTTACATGTACCATAGTGATCCCTCCTTCCTTTCTTCCATGTACCATAGTTATCCCTACTTCCTTTCTTCCATGTACCATAGTGATACCTCCTTCATTTCTTCCATGTACCATAGTGATCCCTCCTTTCTTTCTTCCATGTACCATAGTGATCCCTCCTTTCTTTCTTCCATGTACCATAGTGATCCCTCATTTCTTTCTTCCATGTACCATAGTGATCCCTCCTTCCTGACTTACATGTACCATAGTTATCCCTCCTTCCTGCCTTACATGTACCATAATGACCCCTCCTTCCTTTCTTCCATGTGCCATAGTGATCCCACCTTCCATGTACCATAGTGATCCCTCCTTCCTTTCTTCCATGTACCATAGCAATTTCTCCCTCCAGCCTACCATGTACCATAGTGATCCCTCCTTTCTTTCTTCCATGTACCATAGTGATCACACCTTCCTGCCTTACATGTACCTTAGTGATCCCTTCTTCCATGTACCATAGTGATCCCACCTTCCGGCCTTACATGTACCATATTGATCCCTCCTTCCCTTGTTCCATGTACCATAGTGATCCCTCTTTCCTTTCTTCCATGTACCATAGTGATCCCTCCTTCCTTTCTTCCATGTACCATAGTGATCCCTCCTTCCTTTCTTCCATGTACCATAGTGATCCCTCCTTCTTTTGTTTTATGTACCATAGTGATCCCTCCTTCCTTTCTTCCATGTACCATAGTGATTCCTCCTTCCTTTCTTCCATGTACCATAGTGATCCCTCCTTCCTGCCTTCCATGTACCATAGTGATCCCTCCTTCCTGCCTTCCATGTACCATAGTGATCCCTCCTTCCTGCCTTCCATGTACCATAGTTATCCCTCCTTCCTTTATTCCATGTACCATAGTAATTTCTCCCTCCAGCCTTCCATGTACCATAGTGATCCCTCCTTTCTTTCTTCCATGTACCATAGTGATCACACCTTCCTGCCTTACATGTACCATAGTGATCCCTCCTTCCCTTCCTCCATGTGCCATAGTGATCCCTCCTTCCTTTCTTCCATGTACCATAGTGATCCCTACTTCCTTTCTTCCATGTACCATAGTGATCCCTCCTTCCTGCTTTACATGTACCATAGTGATCACTTATTCCTTTCTTCCACGTACCATAGTGATCCCTCCTTCCTGCCTTACATGTACCATAGTGATCCCTCCTTCCTTTCTTCCATGTACCATATTGATCCCACCTTCCTGCCTTCCATGTACCATAGTGATCCCTCCTTCCCTTGTTCCATGTACCATAGTGATCCCTCCTTCCTTTCTTCCATGTACCATAGTGATCCCTCCTTCCTTTCTTCCATGTACCATAGTTATCTCTACTTCCTGCATTACATGTACCATAGTGATCCCTCCTTCCTTTCTTCTATGTACCATAGTTATCCCTACTTCCTTTCTTCCATGTACCATAGTGATACCTCCTTCCTTTCTTCCATGTACCATAGTGATCCCTCCTTCCTTTGTTTTATGTACCATAGTGATTCCTCCTTCCTTTCTTCCATGTACCATAGTGATCCCTCCTTCCCTTGTTCCATGTACCATAGTGATCCCTCCTTCCTTTCTTCCATGTACCATAGCGATCCCTCCTTTTTTTCTTCCATGTACCATAGTAATCCTTCCTGCCTTCCATGTGTCATAGTGATCCTTCCTGCCTTCTGTGTGCCATAGTGATTCTTCCATGTACCATTATGATCCTTCTTGCCTTCCATGTACCATAGTGATCCTTTCTTTTTGCCTTCCTTCCATATACCATAGTGTTCCCCCTTCCTTTCTTCCATATACCATAGTGTTCCCTCTTCCTTTCTTCCATATACCATAGTGATCCCTCCTTCCTGCCTTCCATGCACCATAGTGATCACACCTTCCTGCCTTACATGTACCATAGTGATCCCTCCTTCCCTTCTTCCATGTGCCATAGTGATCCCTCCTTCCTTTCTTCCATGTACCATACTGATCCCTCCTTCCTTTCTTCCATGTACCATAGTGATCCCTCCTTCCTGCCCCCCATGTACCATAGTGATCCCTCCTTCCTGCCTTCCATGTACCATAGTTATCCCTCCTTCCTTCCTTACATGTACCATAGTGATCCCTCCTTCCTTTCTTCCATGTACCATAGTTATCCCTACTTCCTTTCTTCCATGTACCATAGTGATATCTCCTTCCTTTCTTCCATGTACCATAGTGATCCCTCCTTCCTTTGTTTTATGTACCATAGTGATCCCTCCTTCCTTTCTTCCATGTACCATAGTTATTCCTCCTTCCTTTCTTCCATGTGCCATAGTGATCCCACCTTCCATGTACCATAGTGATCCCTCCTTCCTTTCTTCCATGTACCATAGCAATTTCTCCCTCCAGCCTACCATGTACCATAGTGATCCCTCCTTTCTTTCTTCCATGTACCATAGTGATCACACCTTCCTGCCTTACATGTACCTTAGTGATCCCTTCTTCCATGTACCATAGTGATCCCACCTTCCGGCCTTACATGTACCATATTGATCCCTCCTTCCCTTGTTCCATGTACCATAGTGCTCCCTCTTTCCTTTCTTCCATGTACCATAGTGATCCCTCCTTCCTTTCTTCCATGTACCATAGTGATCCCTCCTTCCTTTCTTCCATGTACCATAGTGATCCCTCCTTCCTTTGTTTTATGTACCATAGTGATCCCTCCTTCCTTTCTTCCATGTACCATAGTGATTCCTCCTTCCTTTCTTCCATGTACCATAGTGATCCCTCCTTCCTGCCTTCCATGTACCATAGTGATCCCTCCTTCCTGCCTTCCATGTACCATAGTGATCCCTCCTTCCTGCCTTCCATGTACCATAGTTATCCCTCCTTCCTTTATTCCATGTACCATAGTAATTTCTCCCTCCAGCCTTCCATGTACCATAGTGATCCCTCCTTTCTTTCTTCCATGTACCATAGTGATCACACCTTCCTGCCTTACATGTACCATAGTGATCCCTCCTTCCCTTCCTCCATGTGCCATAGTGATCCCTCCTTCCTTTCTTCCATGTACCATAGTGATCCCTACTTCCTTTCTTCCATGTACCATAGTGATCCCTCCTTCCTGCTTTACATGTACCATAGTGATCACTTATTCCTTTCTTCCACGTACCATAGTGATCCCTCCTTCCTGCCTTACATGTACCATAGTGATCCCTCCTTCCTTTCTTCCATGTACCATATTGATCCCACCTTCCTGCCTTCCATGTACCATAGTGATCCCTCCTTCCCTTGTTCCATGTACCATAGTGATCCCTCCTTCCTTTCTTCCATGTACCATAGTGATCCCTCCTTCCTTTCTTCCATGTACCATAGTTATCTCTACTTCCTGCATTACATGTACCATAGTGATCCCTCCTTCCTTTCTTCTATGTACCATAGTTATCCCTACTTCCTTTCTTCCATGTACCATAGTGATACCTCCTTCCTTTCTTCCATGTACCATAGTGATCCCTCCTTCCTTTGTTTTATGTACCATAGTGATTCCTCCTTCCTTTCTTCCATGTACCATAGTGATCCCTCCTTCCCTTGTTCCATGTACCATAGTGATCCCTCCTTCCTTTCTTCCATGTACCATAGCGATCCCTCCTTTTTTTCTTCCATGTACCATAGTAATCCTTCCTGCCTTCCATGTGTCATAGTGATCCTTCCTGCCTTCTGTGTGCCATAGTGATTCTTCCATGTACCATTATGATCCTTCTTGCCTTCCATGTACCATAGTGATCCTTTCTTTTTGCCTTCCTTCCATATACCATAGTGTTCCCCCTTCCTTTCTTCCATATACCATAGTGTTCCCTCTTCCTTTCTTCCATATACCATAGTGATCCCTCCTTCCTGCCTTCCATGCACCATAGTGATCACACCTTCCTGCCTTACATGTACCATAGTGATCCCTCCTTCCCTTCTTCCATGTGCCATAGTGATCCCTCCTTCCTTTCTTCCATGTACCATACTGATCCCTCCTTCCTTTCTTCCATGTACCATAGTGATCCCTCCTTCCTGCCCCCCATGTACCATAGTGATCCCTCCTTCCTGCCTTCCATGTACCATAGTTATCCCTCCTTCCTTCCTTACATGTACCATAGTGATCCCTCCTTCCTTTCTTCCATGTACCATAGTTATCCCTACTTCCTTTCTTCCATGTACCATAGTGATATCTCCTTCCTTTCTTCCATGTACCATAGTGATCCCTCCTTCCTTTGTTTTATGTACCATAGTGATCCCTCCTTCCTTTCTTCCATGTACCATAGTTATTCCTCCTTCCTTTCTTCCATGTACCATAGTGATCCCTCCTTCCTGCCTTCCATGTACCATAGTGATCCCTCCTTCCTGCCTTCCATGTACCATAGTGATCCCTCCTTCCTTTCTTCCATGTACCATAGTAATTTCTCCCTCCAGCCTTCCATGTACCATAGTGATCCCTCCTTTCTTTCTTCCATGTACCATAGTGATCACACCTTCCTGCCTTACATGTACCATAGTGATCCCTCCTTCCCTTCTTCCATGTGCCATAGTGATCCCTCCTTCCTTTCTTTCATGTACCATAGTGATCCCTCCTTCCTTTCTTTTATGTACCATAGTGATCCCTCCTTCCTTTCTTCCATGTACCATAGTGATCCCTCCTTCCTTTATTCCATGTACCATAGTGATCCCTCCTTCCTTTCTTCCATGTACCATAGTGATTCCACCTTCCATGTACCATAGTGATCCCTCCTTCCTTTCTTCCATGTACCATAGTGATCCCTCCTTCCTGCCTTCCATGTACCATAGTGATCCCTCCTTCCTTTTTTGCATGTACCATAGTGATCCCTCCTTCCTTTCTTTTATGTACCATAGTGATCTCTCCTTCCTTTCTTCCATGTACCATAGTGATTCCTCCTTCCTTTCTTCCATGTACCATAGTGATCCCTCCTTCTTGCCTTCCATGTACCATAGTGATCCCTCCTTCCTGCCTTCCATGTACCATAGTTATCCCTCCTTCCTGCCTTACATGTACCATAGTGATCCCTCCTTCCTTTCTTCCATGTACCATAGTTATCCCTACTTCCTTTCTTTCATGTACCATAGTGATACCTCCTTCCTTTCTTCCATGTACCATAGTGATCCCTCCTTTCTTTCTTCCATGTACCATATTGATCCCTCCCTCCTTTCTTCCATGTACCATAGTGATCCCTCCATCCTTTCTTCCATTAACCATAGTGATCCCTCCTTCCTTTCTTCCATGTACCATAGTGATCCCTCCTTCCTGCCTTCCATGTACCATAGCGATTCTTCCTTCCTTTCTTCCATGTACCATAGTGATCCCTTCTTCCTGCCTTCCATGTACTATAGTGATGCTTCCTTCCTTTTTTCCATGTACCATAGTGATCCCTCCTTCCTTTCTTCCATGTACCATAGTGATCCCACCTTCCATGTACCATAGTGATCCCTCCTTCCTTTCTTCCATGTACCATAGTGATCCCACCTTACTGCTTTCGATGTACCATAGTGGTCCCTCCTTCCCTTGTTCCATATACCATAGTGATCCCTCTTTCCTTTCTTCCATGTACCATAGTGATCCCTCCTTCCTTTCTTCCATGTACCATAGTGATCCCTCCTTCCTTTTTTACATGTACCATAGTGATCCCTCCTTCCTTTCTTTTATGTACCATAGTGATCCCTCCTTCCTTTTTTGCATGTACCATAGTGATCCCTCCTTCCTTTCTTTTATGTACCATAGGGATCCCTCCTTCCTTTCTTCCATGTACCATAGTGATTCCTCCTTCCTTTCTTCCATGTACCATAGTGATCCATCCTTCCTGCCTTCCATGTACCATAGTGATCCTTCCTTCCTGCCTTCCATGTACCATAGTTATCCCTCCTTCCTGCCTTACATGTACCATAGTGATCCCTCCTTCCTTTCTTCCATGTACCATAGTTATCCCTACTTCCTTTCTTCCATGTACCATAGTGATACCTCCTTCCTTTCTTCCATGTACCATAGTGATCCCTCCTTTCTTTCTTCCATGTACCATAGTGATCCCTCCTTCCTGCCTTACATGTACCATAGTTATCCCTCCTTCCTGCCTTACATGTACCATAGTGATCCCTCCTTCCTTTCTTCCATGTACCATAGTTATCCCTACTTCCTTTCTTCCATGTACCATAGTGATACCTCCTTCATTTCTTCCATGTACCATAGTGATCCCTCCTTTCTTTCTTCCATGTACCATAGTGATCCCTCCTTCCTGCCTTACATGTACCATAATGACCCCTCCTTCCTTTCTTCCATGTGCCATAGTGATCCCACCTTCCATGTACCATAGTGATCCCTCCTTCCTTTCTTCCATGTACCATAGTAATTTCTCCCTCCAGCCTTCCATGTACCATAGTGATCCCTCCTTTCTTTCTTCCATGTACCATAGTGATCACACCTTCCTGCCTTACATGTACCTTAGTGATCCCTTCTTCCATGTACCATAGTGATCCCACCTTCCGGCCTTACATGTACCATATTGATCCCTCCTTCCCTTGTTCCATGTACCATAGTGATCCCTCTTTCCTTTCTTCCATGTACCATAGTGATCCCTCCTTCCTTTCTTCCATGTACCATAGTGATCCCTCCTTCCTTTCTTCCATGTACCATAGTGATCCCTCCTTCCTTTGTTTTATGTACCATAGTGATCCCTCCTTCCTTTCTTCCATGTACCATAGTTATTCCTCCTTCCTTTCTTCCATGTACCATAGTGATCCCTCCTTCCTGCCTTCCATGTACCATAGTGATCCCTCCTTCCTGCCTTCCATGTACCATAGTGATCCCTCCTTCCTTTCTTCTATGTACCATAGCGATCCCTCCTTTTTTTCTTCCATGTACCATAGTAATCCTTCCTGCCTTCCATGTGTCATAGTGATCCTTCCTGCCTTCTGTGTGCCATAGTGATTCTTCCATGTACCATTATGATCCTTCTTGCCTTCCATGTACCATAGTGATCCTTTCTTTTTGCCTTCCTTCCATATACCATAGTGTTCCCCCTTCCTTTCTTCCATATACCATAGTGTTCCCTCTTCCTTTCTTCCATATACCATAGTGATCCCTCCTTCCTGCCTTCCATGCACCATAGTGATCACACCTTCCTGCCTTACATGTACCATAGTGATCCCTCCTTCCCTTCTTCCATGTGCCATAGTGATCCCTCCTTCCTTTCTTCCATGTACCATACTGATCCCTCCTTCCTTTCTTCCATGTACCATAGTGATCCCTCCTTCCTGCCCCCCATGTACCATAGTGATCCCTCCTTCCTGCCTTCCATGTACCATAGTTATCCCTCCTTCCTTCCTTACATGTACCATAGTGATCCCTCCTTCCTTTCTTCCATGTACCATAGTTATCCCTACTTCCTTTCTTCCATGTACCATAGTGATATCTCCTTCCTTTCTTCCATGTACCATAGTGATCCCTCCTTCCTTTGTTTTATGTACCATAGTGATCCCTCCTTCCTTTCTTCCATGTACCATAGTTATTCCTCCTTCCTTTCTTCCATGTACCATAGTGATCCCTCCTTCCTGCCTTCCATGTACCATAGTGATCCCTCCTTCCTGCCTTCCATGTACCATAGTGATCCCTCCTTCCTTTCTTCCATGTACCATAGTAATTTCTCCCTCCAGCCTTCCATGTACCATAGTGATCCCTCCTTTCTTTCTTCCATGTACCATAGTGATCACACCTTCCTGCCTTACATGTACCATAGTGATCCCTCCTTCCCTTCTTCCATGTGCCATAGTGATCCCTCCTTCCTTTCTTTCATGTACCATAGTGATCCCTCCTTCCTTTCTTTTATGTACCATAGTGATCCCTCCTTCCTTTCTTCCATGTACCATAGTGATCCCTCCTTCCTTTATTCCATGTACCATAGTGATCCCTCCTTCCTTTCTTCCATGTACCATAGTGATTCCACCTTCCATGTACCATAGTGATCCCTCCTTCCTTTCTTCCATGTACCATAGTGATCCCTCCTTCCTGCCTTCCATGTACCATAGTGATCCCTCCTTCCTTTTTTGCATGTACCATAGTGATCCCTCCTTCCTTTCTTTTATGTACCATAGTGATCTCTCCTTCCTTTCTTCCATGTACCATAGTGATTCCTCCTTCCTTTCTTCCATGTACCATAGTGATCCCTCCTTCTTGCCTTCCATGTACCATAGTGATCCCTCCTTCCTGCCTTCCATGTACCATAGTTATCCCTCCTTCCTGCCTTACATGTACCATAGTGATCCCTCCTTCCTTTCTTCCATGTACCATAGTTATCCCTACTTCCTTTCTTTCATGTACCATAGTGATACCTCCTTCCTTTCTTCCATGTACCATAGTGATCCCTCCTTTCTTTCTTCCATGTACCATATTGATCCCTCCCTCCTTTCTTCCATGTACCATAGTGATCCCTCCATCCTTTCTTCCATTAACCATAGTGATCCCTCCTTCCTTTCTTCCATGTACCATAGTGATCCCTCCTTCCTGCCTTCCATGTACCATAGCGATTCTTCCTTCCTTTCTTCCATGTACCATAGTGATCCCTTCTTCCTGCCTTCCATGTACTATAGTGATGCTTCCTTCCTTTTTTCCATGTACCATAGTGATCCCTCCTTCCTTTCTTCCATGTACCATAGTGATCCCACCTTCCATGTACCATAGTGATCCCTCCTTCCTTTCTTCCATGTACCATAGTGATCCCACCTTACTGCTTTCGATGTACCATAGTGGTCCCTCCTTCCCTTGTTCCATATACCATAGTGATCCCTCTTTCCTTTCTTCCATGTACCATAGTGATCCCTCCTTCCTTTCTTCCATGTACCATAGTGATCCCTCCTTCCTTTTTTACATGTACCATAGTGATCCCTCCTTCCTTTCTTTTATGTACCATAGTGATCCCTCCTTCCTTTTTTGCATGTACCATAGTGATCCCTCCTTCCTTTCTTTTATGTACCATAGGGATCCCTCCTTCCTTTCTTCCATGTACCATAGTGATTCCTCCTTCCTTTCTTCCATGTACCATAGTGATCCATCCTTCCTGCCTTCCATGTACCATAGTGATCCTTCCTTCCTGCCTTCCATGTACCATAGTTATCCCTCCTTCCTGCCTTACATGTACCATAGTGATCCCTCCTTCCTTTCTTCCATGTACCATAGTTATCCCTACTTCCTTTCTTCCATGTACCATAGTGATACCTCCTTCCTTTCTTCCATGTACCATAGTGATCCCTCCTTTCTTTCTTCCATGTACCATAGTGATCCCTCCTTCCTGCCTTACATGTACCATAGTTATCCCTCCTTCCTGCCTTACATGTACCATAGTGATCCCTCCTTCCTTTCTTCCATGTACCATAGTTATCCCTACTTCCTTTCTTCCATGTACCATAGTGATACCTCCTTCATTTCTTCCATGTACCATAGTGATCCCTCCTTTCTTTCTTCCATGTACCATAGTGATCCCTCCTTCCTGCCTTACATGTACCATAATGACCCCTCCTTCCTTTCTTCCATGTGCCATAGTGATCCCACCTTCCATGTACCATAGTGATCCCTCCTTCCTTTCTTCCATGTACCATAGTAATTTCTCCCTCCAGCCTTCCATGTACCATAGTGATCCCTCCTTTCTTTCTTCCATGTACCATAGTGATCACACCTTCCTGCCTTACATGTACCTTAGTGATCCCTTCTTCCATGTACCATAGTGATCCCACCTTCCGGCCTTACATGTACCATATTGATCCCTCCTTCCCTTGTTCCATGTACCATAGTGATCCCTCTTTCCTTTCTTCCATGTACCATAGTGATCCCTCCTTCCTTTCTTCCATGTACCATAGTGATCCCTCCTTCCTTTCTTCCATGTACCATAGTGATCCCTCCTTCCTTTGTTTTATGTACCATAGTGATCCCTCCTTCCTTTCTTCCATGTACCATAGTTATTCCTCCTTCCTTTCTTCCATGTACCATAGTGATCCCTCCTTCCTGCCTTCCATGTACCATAGTGATCCCTCCTTCCTGCCTTCCATGTACCATAGTGATCCCTCCTTCCTTTCTTCTATGTACCATAGTGATCCCTCCTTCCTGCCTTCCATGTACCATAGTTATCCCTCCTTCCTTTCTTCCATGTACCATAGTAATTTCTCCCTCCAGCCTTCCATGTACCATAGTGATCCCTCCTTTCTTTCTTCCATGTACCATAGTGATCACACCTTCCTGCCTTACATGTACCATAGTGATCTCTCCTTCCCTTCCTCCATGTGCCATAGTGATCCCTCCTTCCTTTCTTCCATGTACCATAGTGATCCCTACTTCCTTTCTTCCATGTACCATAGTGATCCCTCCTTCCTGCTTTACATGTACCATAGTGATCACTTATTCCTTTCTTCCATGTACCATAGTGATCCCTCCTTCCTGCCTTACATGTACCATAGTGATCCCTCCTTCCTTTCTTCCATGTACCATATTGATCCCACCTTCCTGCCTTCCATGTACCATAGTGATCCCTCCTTCCCTTGTTCCATGTACCATAGTGATCCCTCCTTCCTTTCTTCCATGTACCATAGTGATCCCTCCTTCCTTTCTTCCATGTACCATAGTTATCTCTACTTCCTGCATTACATGTACCATAGTCATCCCTCCTTCCTTTCTTCTATGTACCATAGTTATCCCTACTTCCTTTCTTCCATGTACCATAGTGATACCTCCTTCCTTTCTTCCATGTACCATAGTGATCCCTCCTTCCCTTGTTCCATGTACCATAGTGATCCCTCCTTCCTTTCTTCCATGTACCATAGTGATCCCTCCTTTTTTTCTTCCATGTACCGTAGTAATCCTTCCTGCCTTCCATGTGTCATAGTGATCCTTCCTGCCTTCTGTGTGCCATAGTGATTCTTCCATGTACCATTATGATCCTTCTTGCCTTCCATGTACCATAGTGATCCTTTCTTTTTGCCTTCCTTCCATATACCATAGTGTTCCCCCTTCCTTTCTTCCATATACCATAGTGTTCCCTCTTCCTTTCTTCCATATACCATAGTGATCCCTCCTTCCTGCCTTCCATGCACCATAGTGATCCCTCCTTCCTTTCTTCCATGTACCATAGTAATCCCTCCTTCCAGCCTTCCATGTACCATAGTGATCCCTCCTTTATTTCTTCCATGTACCATAGTGATCCCACCTTCCATGTACCATAGTGATCCCTCCTTCCTTTCTTCCATGTACCAAAGTGATCCCTCCTTCCTTTCTTCCATGTACCATAGTGATCCCACCTTACTGCTTTCGATGTAACATAGTGATCCCTCCTTCCCTTGTTCCATGTACCATAGTGATCCCTCTTTCCTTTCTTCCATGTACCATAGTGATCCCTCCTTCCTTTCTTCCATGTACCATAGTGATCCCTCCTTCCTTTCTTCCATGTACCATAGTGATCCCTCCTTCCTTTGTTTTATGTACCATAGTGATTCCTCCTTCCTTTCTTCCATGTACCATAGTGATTCCTCCTTCCTTTCTTCCATGTACCATAGTGATCCCTCCTTCCTGCCTTCCATGTACCATAGTGATCCCTCCTTCCTGCCTTCCATGTAACATAGTGATCTCTCCTTCCTTTCTTCCATGTACCATAGTAATTTCTCCCTCCAGCCTTCCATGTACCATAGTGATCCCTCCTTTCTTTCTTCCATGTACCATAGTGATCACACCTTCCTGCCTTACATGTACCATAGTGATCCCTCCTTCCCTTCTTCCATGTGCCATAGTGATCCCTCCTTCCTTTCTTCCATATACCATAGTGATCCCTCCTTCCTTTCTTCCATTTACCATTGTGATCCCTCCTTCCTGCCTTCCATGTACCATGTTGATCCCTCCTTCCTGCCTTCCATGTAACATAGTGATCTCTCCTTCTTTTCTTCCATGTACCATAGTAATTTCTCTCTCCAGCCTTCCATGTACCATAGTGACCCTCCTTTCTTTCTTCCATGTACCATAGTGATCACACCTTCCTGCCTTACATGTACCATAGTGATCCCTCCTTCCCTTCTTCCATGTGCCATAGTGACCCCTTCTTCCTTTCTTCCATGTACCATAGTGATCCCTCCTTCCTGCCTTACATGTACCATAGTGATCCCTCCTTCCTTTCTTCCATATACCATAGTGATCCCACCTTCCTGCCTTCCATGTACCATAGTGATCCCTCCTTCCCTTGTTCCATGTACCATAGTGATCCCTCCTTCCTTTCTTCCATGTACCATAGTGATCCCTCCTTCCTTTCTTCCATGTACCATAGTTATCCCTCCTTCCTGCCTTACATGTACCATAGTGATCCCTCCTTCCTTTCTTCCATGTACCATAGTTATCCCTACTTCCTTTCTTCCATGTACCATAGTGATACCTCCTTCCTTTCTTCCATGTACCATAGTGATCCCTCCTTCCTTTCTTCCATGTACCATAGTGGTCCCTCCTTCCTGCCTTACATGTACCATAGTGATCCCTCCTTCCTTTCTTCCATGTGCCATAGTGATCCCACCTTCCATGTACCATAGTGATCCCTCCTTCCTTTCTTCCATGTACCATAGTGATCCCTCCTTCCTTTCTTCCATGTACCATAGTGATCCCTCCTTCCTGCTTTCGATGTACCATAGTGGTCCCTCCTTCCCTTGTTCCATGTACCATAGTGATCCCTCTTTCCTTTCTTCCATGTACCATAGTGATCCCTCCTTCCTGCCTTCCATGTAACATAGTGATCCCTCCTTCCTTTCTTCCATGTACCATAGTAATTTCTCTCTCCAGCCGTCCATGTACCATAGTGATCCCTCCTGTCTTTCTTCCATGTACCATAGTGATCCCTCCTTACTTTCTTCCATGTACCATAGTGATCCCTCCTTCCTGCCCTACATGTACCATAGTGATCCCTCCTTCCTTTCTTCCATGTGCCATAGTGACCCCTTCTTCCTTTCTTCCATGTACCATAGTGATCACACCTTCCTGCCTTACATGTACCATAGTGATCCCTCCTTCCCTTCTTCCATGTGCCATAGTGATCCCTCCTTCCTTTCTTCCATGTGCCATAGTGATCCCTCCTTCCTTTCTTCCATGTACCATAGTGATCCCTCCTTCATTTCTTCCATGTACCATAGTGATCACACCTTCCTGCCTTACATGTACCATAGTGATCCCTCCTTCCTTTCTTCCATGTACCATAGTAATTTCTCCCGCCAGCCTTCCATGTACCATAGTGATCCCTTCTTTCTTTCTTCCATGTACCATAGTGATCACACCTTCCTGTCTTACATGTACCATAGTGATCCCTCCTTCCCTTCTTCCATGTGCCATAGTGATCCCTCCTTCCTTTCTTCCATGTACCATAGTGATCCGTCCTTCCTGCCCTACATGTACCATAGTGATCCCTCCTTCCTTTCTTCCATGTGCCATAGTGACCCCTTCTTCCTTTCTTCCATGTACCATAGTGATCACACCTTCCTGCCTTACATGTACCATAGTGATCCCTCCTTCCCTTCTTCCATGTGCCATAGTGATCCCTCCTTCCTTTCTTCCATGTGCCATAGTGATCCCTCCTTCCTTTCTTCCATGTACCATAGTGATCCCTCCTTCCTTTCTTCCATGTACCATAGTGATCACACCTTCCTGCCTTACATGTACCATAGTGATCCCTCCTTCCTTTCTTCCATGTACCATAGTAATTTCTCCCGCCAGCCTTCCATGTACCATAGTGATCCCTTCTTTCTTTCTTCCATGTACCATAGTGATCACACCTTCCTGCCTTACATTTACCATAGTGATCCCTCCTTCCCTTCTTCCATGTGCCATAGTGATCCCTCCTTCCTTTCTTCCATGTACCATACTGATCCCTCCTTCCTTTCTTCCATGTACCATAGTGATCCCTCCTTCCTGCCCCCCCATGTACCATAGTGATCCCTCCTTCCTGCCTTCCATGTACCATAGTTATCCCTCCTTCCTTCCTTGTACCATAGTGATCCCTCCTTCCTTTCTTCCATGTACCATAGTTATCCCTACTTCCTTTCTTCCATGTACCATAGTGATATCTCCTTCCTTTCTTCCATGTACCACAGTGATCCCTCCTTCCTTTCTTCCATGTACCATAGTGATCCCGCCTTCCTACCTTACATGTACCATAGTGATCCCTCCTTCCTTTCTTCCATGTACCATAGTTATCCCTACTTCCTTTCTTCCATGTACCATAGTGATACCTCCTTCCTTTCTTCCATGTACCATAGTGATCCCACCTTACTGCTTTCGATGTACCATAGTGATCCCTCCTTCCCTTGTTCCATGTACCATAGTGATCCCTCTTTCCTTTCTTCCATGTACCATAGTGATCCCTCCTTCCTTTCTTCCATGTACCATAGTGATCCCTCCTTCCTTTCTTCCATGTACCATAGTGATCCCTCCTTCCTTTGTTTTATGTACCATAGTGATCCCTCCTTCCTTTCTTCCATGTACCATAGTTATTCCTCCTTCCTTTCTTCCATGTACCATAGTTATTCCTCCTTCCTTTCTTCCATGTACCATAGTGATCCCTCCTTCCTGCCTTCCATGTACCATAGTGATCCCTCCTTCCTGCCTTCCATGTACCATAGTGATCCCTCCTTCCTTTCTTCCATGTACCATAGTAATTTCTCCCTCCAGCCTTCCATGTACCATAGTGATCCCTCCTTTCTTTCTTCCATGTACCATAGTGATCACACCTTCCTTTCTTCCATGTACCATAGTGATCCCTACTTCCTTTCTTCCATGTACCATAGTGATCCCTCATTCCTGCTTTACATGTACCATAGTGATCACTTATTCCTTTCTTCCACGTACCATAGTGATCCCTCCTTCCTGCCTTACATGTACCATAGTGATCCCTCCTTCCTTTCTTCCATGTACCATATTGATCCCACCTTCCTGCCTTCCATGTACCATAGTGATCCCTCCTTCCCTTGTTCCATGTACCATAGTGATCCCTCCTTCCTTTCTTCCATGTACCATAGTGATCCCTCCTTCCTTTCTTCCATGTACCATAGTTAACTCTACTTCCTGCATTACATGTACCATAGTGATCCCTCCTTCCTTTCTTCTATGTACCATAGTTATCCCTACTTCCTTTCTTCCATGTACCATAGTGATACCTCCTTCCTTTCTTCCATGTACCATAGTGATCCCTCCTTCCTTTGTTTTATGTACCATAGTGATTCCTCCTTCCTTTCTTCCACGTACCATAGTGATCCCTCCTTCCCTTGTTCCATGTACCATAGTGATCCCTCCTTCCTTTCTTCCATGTACCATAGTGATCCCTCCTTTTTTTCTTCCATGTACCATAGTAATCCTTCCTGCCTTCCATGTGTCATAGTGATCCTTCCTGCCTTCTGTGTGCCATAGTGATTCTTCCATGTACCATTATGATCCTTCTTGCCTTCCATGTACCATAGTGATCCTTTCTTTTTGCCTTCCTTCCATATACCATAGTGTTCCCCCTTCCTTTCTTCCATATACCATAGTGTTCCCTCTTCCTTTCTTCCATACACCATAGTGATCCCTCCTTCCTGCCTTCCATGCACCATAGTGATCACACCTTCCTGCCTTACATGTACCATAGTGATCCCTCCTTCCCTTCTTCCATGTGCCATAGTGATCACTTCTTCCTTTCTTCCACGTACCATAGTGATCCCTTCTTCCTGCCTTACATGTACCATAGTGATCCCTCCTTCCTTTCTTCCATGTACCATATTGATCCCACCTTCCTGCCTTCCATGTACCATAGTGATCCCTCCTTCCCTTGTTCGATATACCATAGTGATCCCTCCTTCCTTTCTTCCATGTACCATAGTGATCCCTCCTTCCTTTCTTCCATGTACCATAGTTATCCCTACTTCCTGCCTTACGTGTACCTTAGTGATCCCTCCTTCCTTTCTTCTATGTACCATAGTTATCCCTACTTCCTTTCTTCCATGTACCATAGTGATACCTCCTTCCTTTCTTCCATGTACCATAGTGATCCCTCCTTCCTTTCTTCCATGTACCATAGTGATCCCTCCTTCCTGCCTTACACGTACCATAGTGATCCCTCCTTCCTTTCTTCCATGTGCCATAGTGATCCCACTTTCCATGTACCATAGTGATCCCTCCTTCCTTTCTTCCATGTACCATAGTGATCCCTCTTTCCTTTCTTCCATGTACCATAGTGATCCCACCTTACTGCTTTCGATGTACCATAGTGGTCCCTCCTTCCCTTGTTCCATGTACCATAGTGATCCCTCTTTCCTTTCTTCCATGTACCATAGTGATCCCTCCTTCCTTTCTTCCATGTACCATAGTGATCCCTCCTTCCTTTGTTTTATGTACCATAGTGATCCCTCCTTCCTTTCTTCCATGTACCATAGTGATTCCTCCTTCCTTTCTACCATGTACCATAGTGATCCCTCCTTCCTGCCTTCCATGTACCATAGTGATCCCTCCTTCCTGCCTTCCATGTAACATAGTGATCCCTCCTTTCTTTCTTCCATGTACCATAGTAATTTCTCCCTCCAGCCTTCCATGTACCATAGTGATCCCTCCTTTCTTTCTTCCATGTACCATAGTGATCACACCTTCCTGCCTTACATGTACCACAGTGATCCCTCCTTCCCTTCTTCCATGTGCCATAGTGATCCCTCCTTCCTTTCTTCCATGTACCATAGTGATCCCTACTTCCTTTCTTCCATGTACCATAGTGATCCCTCCTTCCTGCTTCACATGTACCATAGTGATCCCTTCTTCCTTTCTTCCATGTACCATAGTGATCCCTCCTTCCTGCCTTACATGTACCATAGTGATCCCTCCTTCCTTTCTTCCATATACCATTGTCATCCCACCTTCCTGCCTTCCATGTACCATAGTGATCCCTCCTTCCCTTGTTCCATGTACCATAGTGATCCCTCCTTCCTTTCTTCCATGTACCATAGTCATCCCTCCTTCCTTTCTTCCATGTACCATAGTTATCCTTCCTTCCTGCCTTACATGTACCATAGTGATCCCTCCTTCCTTTCTTCCATGTACCATAGTGATCCCTCCTTCCTTTCTTCCATGTACCATAGTGATCCCTCCTTCCTTTCTTCCATGTACCATAGTGATCCCTCCTTCCTTTCTTCCATGTACCATAGTGATCCCACCTTCCATGTACCATAGTGATCCCTCCATCCTTTCTTCCATGTACCATAGTGATCCCTCCTTCCTTTCTTCCATGTACCATAGTGATCCCTCCTTCCTGCCTTCCATGTACCATAGCGATTCTTCCTTCCTTTCTTCCATGTACCATAGTGATCCCTTCTTCCTGCCTTCCATGTACTATAGTGATGCTTCCTTCCTTTTTTCCATGTACCATAGTGATCCCTCCTTCCTTTCTTCCATGTACCATAGTGATCCCACCTTCCATGTACCATAGTGATCCCTCCTTCCTGTCTTCCATGTACCATAGTGATCCCTCCTTCCTTTCTTCCATGTACCATAGTGATCCCTCCTTCCTTTTTTACATGTACCATAGTGATCCCTCCTTCCTTTCTTTTATGTACCATAGTGATCCCTCCTTCCTTTTTTGCATGTACCATAGTGATCCCTCCTTCCTTTCTTTTATGTACCATAGTGATCCCTCCTTCCTTTCTTCCATGCACCATAGTGATCCCTCCTTTCTTTCTTCCATGTACCATAGTGATCCCTCCTTCCTGCCTTACATGTACCATAATGACCCCTCCTTTTTTTCTTCCATGTGCCATAGTGATCCCACCTTCCATGTACCATAGTGATCCCTCCTTCCTTTCTTCCATGTACCATAGTAATTTCTCCCTCCAGCCTACCATGTACCATAGTGATCCCTCCTTTCTTTCTTCCATGTACCATAGTGATCACACCTTCCTGCCTTACATGTACCATAGTGATCCCTCCTTCCGGCCTTACATGTACCATATTGATCCCTCCTTCCCTTGTTCCATGTACCATAGTGATCCCTCTTTCCTTTCTTCCATGTACCATAGTGATCCCTCCTTCCTTTCTTCCATGTACCATAGTGATCCCTCCTTCCATGTACCATAGTTATTCCTCCTTCCTTTCTTCCATGTACCATAGTGATCCCTCCTTCCTGCCTTCCATGTACCATAGTGATCCCTCCTTCCTGCCTTCCATGTACCATAGTGATCCCTCCTTCCTGCCTTCCATGTACCATAGTTATCCCTCCTTCCTTTATTCAATGTACCATAGTAATTTCTCCCTCCAGCCTTCCATGTACCATAGTGATCCCTCCTTTCTTTCTTCCATGTACCATAGTGATCACACCTTCCTTTCTTCCATGTACCATAGTGATCCCTACTTCCTTTCTTCCATGTACCATAGTGATCCCTCATTCCTGCTTTACATGTACCATAGTGATCACTTATTCCTTTCTTCCACGTACCATAGTGATCCCTCCTTCCTGCCTTACATGTACCATAGTGATCCCTCCTTCCTTTCTTCCATGTACCATATTGATCCCACCTTCCTGCCTTCCATGTACCATAGTGATCCCTCCTTCCCTTGTTCCATGTACCATAGTGATCCCTCCTTCCTTTCTTCCATGTACCATAGTGATCCCTCCTTCCTTTCTTCCATGTACCATAGTTAACTCTACTTCCTGCATTACATGTACCATAGTGATCCCTCCTTCCTTTCTTCTATGTACCATAGTTATCCCTACTTCCTTTCTTCCATGTACCATAGTGATACCTCCTTCCTTTCTTCCATGTACCATAGTGATCCCTCCTTCCTTTGTTTTATGTACCATAGTGATTCCTCCTTCCTTTCTTCCACGTACCATAGTGATCCCTCCTTCCCTTGTTCCATGTACCATAGTGATCCCTCCTTCCTTTCTTCCATGTACCATAGTGATCCCTCCTTTTTTTCTTCCATGTACCATAGTAATCCTTCCTGCCTTCCATGTGTCATAGTGATCCTTCCTGCCTTCTGTGTGCCATAGTGATTCTTCCATGTACCATTATGATCCTTCTTGCCTTCCATGTACCATAGTGATCCTTTCTTTTTGCCTTCCTTCCATATACCATAGTGTTCCCCCTTCCTTTCTTCCATATACCATAGTGTTCCCTCTTCCTTTCTTCCATATACCATAGTGATCCCTCCTTCCTGCCTTCCATGCACCATAGTGATCACACCTTCCTGCCTTACATGTACCATAGTGATCCCTCCTTCCCTTCTTCCATGTGCCATAGTGATCCCTCCTTCCTTTCTTCCATGTACCATACTGATCCCTCCTTCCTTTCTTCCATGTACCATAGTGATCCCTCCTTCCTGCCCCCCATGTACCATAGTGATCCCTCCTTCCTGCCTTCCATGTACCATAGTTATCACTCCTTCCTTCCTTACATGTACCATAGTGATCCCTCCTTCCTTTCTTCCATGTACCATAGTTATCCCTACTTCCTTTCTTCCATGTACCATAGTGATATCTCCTTCCTTTCTTCCATGTACCACAGTGATCCCTCCTTCTTTTCTTCCATGTACCATAGTGATCCCTCCTTCCTGCCTTACATGTACCATAGTGATCCCTCCTTCCTTTCTTCCATGTACCATTGTTATCCCTACTTCCTTTCTTCCATGTACCATAGTGATACCTCCTTCCTTTCTTCCATGTACCATAGTGATCCCACCTTACTGCTTTCGATGTACCATAGTGATCCCTCCTTCCCTTGTTCCATGTACCATAGTGATCCCTCTTTCCTTTCTTCCATGTACCATAGTGATCCCTCCTTCCTGCCTTCCATGTAACATAGTGATCCCTCCTTCCTTTCTTCCATGTACCATAGTAATTTCTCTCTCCAGCCTTCCATGTACCATAGTGATCCCTCCTGTCTTTCTTCCATGTACCATAGTGATCCCTCCTTACTTTCTTCCATGTACCATAGTGATCCCTCCTTCCTGCCCTACATGTACCATAGTGATCCCTCCTTCCTTTCTTCCATGTGCCATAGTGACCCCTTCTTCCTTTCTTCCATGTACCATAGTGATCACACCTTCCTGCCTTACATGTACCATAGTGATCCCTCCTTCCCTTCTTCCATGTGCCATAGTGATCCCTCCTTCCTTTCTTCCATGTGCCATAGTGATCCCTCCTTCCTTTCTTCCATGTACCATAGTGATCCCTCCTTCATTTCTTCCATGTACCATAGTGATCACACCTTCCTGCCTTACATGTACCATAGTGATCCCTCCTTCCTTTCTTCCATGTACCATAGTAATTTCTCCCGCCAGCCTTCCATGTACCATAGTGATCCCTTCTTTCTTTCTTCCATGTACCATAGTGATCACACCTTCCTGTCTTACATGTACCATAGTGATCCCTCCTTCCCTTCTTCCATGTGCCATAGTGATCCCTCCTTCCTTTCTTCCATGTACCATAGTGATCCGTCCTTCCTGCCCTACATGTACCATAGTGATCCCTCCTTCCTTTCTTCCATGTGCCATAGTGACCCCTTCTTCCTTTCTTCCATGTACCATAGTGATCACACCTTCCTGCCTTACATGTACCATAGTGATCCCTCCTTCCCTTCTTCCATGTGCCATAGTGATCCCTCCTTCCTTTCTTCCATGTGCCATAGTGATCCCTCCTTCCTTTCTTCCATGTACCATAGTGATCCCTCCTTCCTTTCTTCCATGTACCATAGTGATCACACCTTCCTGCCTTACATGTACCATAGTGATCCCTCCTTCCTTTCTTCCATGTACCATAGTAATTTCTCCCGCCAGCCTTCCATGTACCATAGTGATCCCTTCTTTCTTTCTTCCATGTACCATAGTGATCACACCTTCCTGCCTTACATGTACCATAGTGATCCCTCCTTCCCTTCTTCCATGTGCCATAGTGATCCCTCCTTCCTTTCTTCCATGTACCATACTGATCCCTCCTTCCTTTTTTCCATGTACCATAGTGATCCCTCCTTCCTGCCCCCCCATGTACCATAGTGATCCCTCCTTCCTGCCTTCCATGTACCATAGTTATCCCTCCTTCCTTCCTTGTACCATAGTGATCCCTCCTTCCTTTCTTCCATGTACCATAGTTATCCCTACTTCCTTTCTTCCATGTACCATAGTGATATCTCCTTCCTTTCTTCCATGTACCACAGTGATCCCTCCTTCCTTTCTTCCATGTACCATAGTGATCCCTCCTTCCTGCCTTCCATGCACCATAGTGATCCCTCCTTCCTTTCTTCCATGTACCATAGTAATCCCTCCTTCCAGCCTTCCATGTACCATAGTGATCCCTCCTTTATTTCTTCCATGTACCATAGTGATCCCACCTTCCATGTACCATAGTGATCCCTCCTTCCTTTCTTCCATGTACCAAAGTGATCCCTCCTTCCTTTCTTCCATGTACCATAGTGATCCCACCTTACTGCTTTCGATGTAACATAGTGATCCCTCCTTCCCTTGTTCCATGTACCATAGTGATCCCTCTTTCCTTTCTTCCATGTACCATAGTGATCCCTCCTTCCTTTCTTCCATGTACCATAGTGATCCCTCCTTCCTTTCTTCCATGTACCATAGTGATCCCTCCTTCCTTTGTTTTATGTACCATAGTGATTCCTCCTTCCTTTCTTCCATGTACCATAGTGATTCCTCCTTCCTTTCTTCCATGTACCATAGTGATCCCTCCTTCCTGCCTTCCATGTACCATAGTGATCCCTCCTTCCTGCCTTCCATGTAACATAGTGATCTCTCCTTCCTTTCTTCCATGTACCATAGTAATTTCTCCCTCCAGCCTTCCATGTACCATAGTGATCCCTCCTTTCTTTCTTCCATGTACCATAGTGATCACACCTTCCTGCCTTACATGTACCATAGTGATCCCTCCTTCCCTTCTTCCATGTGCCATAGTGATCCCTCCTTCCTTTCTTCCATATACCATAGTGATCCCTCCTTCCTTTCTTCCATTTACCATTGTGATCCCTCCTTCCTGCCTTCCATGTACCATGTTGATCCCTCCTTCCTGCCTTCCATGTAACATAGTGATCTCTCCTTCTTTTCTTCCATGTACCATAGTAATTTCTCTCTCCAGCCTTCCATGTACCATAGTGACCCTCCTTTCTTTCTTCCATGTACCATAGTGATCACACCTTCCTGCCTTACATGTACCATAGTGATCCCTCCTTCCCTTCTTCCATGTGCCATAGTGACCCCTTCTTCCTTTCTTCCATGTACCATAGTGATCCCTCCTTCCTGCCTTACATGTACCATAGTGATCCCTCCTTCCTTTCTTCCATATACCATAGTGATCCCACCTTCCTGCCTTCCATGTACCATAGTGATCCCTCCTTCCCTTGTTCCATGTACCATAGTGATCCCTCCTTCCTTTCTTCCATGTACCATAGTGATCCCTCCTTCCTTTCTTCCATGTACCATAGTTATCCCTCCTTCCTGCCTTACATGTACCATAGTGATCCCTCCTTCCTTTCTTCCATGTACCATAGTTATCCCTACTTCCTTTCTTCCATGTACCATAGTGATACCTCCTTCCTTTCTTCCATGTACCATAGTGATCCCTCCTTCCTTTCTTCCATGTACCATAGTGGTCCCTCCTTCCTGCCTTACATGTACCATAGTGATCCCTCCTTCCTTTCTTCCATGTGCCATAGTGATCCCACCTTCCATGTACCATAGTGATCCCTCCTTCCTTTCTTCCATGTACCATAGTGATCCCTCCTTCCTTTCTTCCATGTACCATAGTGATCCCTCCTTCCTGCTTTCGATGTACCATAGTGGTCCCTCCTTCCCTTGTTCCATGTACCATAGTGATCCCTCTTTCCTTTCTTCCATGTACCATAGTGATCCCTCCTTCCTGCCTTCCATGTAACATAGTGATCCCTCCTTCCTTTCTTCCATGTACCATAGTAATTTCTCTCTCCAGCCTTCCATGTACCATAGTGATCCCTCCTGTCTTTCTTCCATGTACCATAGTGATCCCTCCTTACTTTCTTCCATGTACCATAGTGATCCCTCCTTCCTGCCCTACATGTACCATAGTGATCCCTCCTTCCTTTCTTCCATGTGCCATAGTGACCCCTTCTTCCTTTCTTCCATGTACCATAGTGATCACACCTTCCTGCCTTACATGTACCATAGTGATCCCTCCTTCCCTTCTTCCATGTGCCATAGTGATCCCTCCTTCCTTTCTTCCATGTGCCATAGTGATCCCTCCTTCCTTTCTTCCATGTACCATAGTGATCCCTCCTTCATTTCTTCCATGTACCATAGTGATCACACCTTCCTGCCTTACATGTACCATAGTGATCCCTCCTTCCTTTCTTCCATGTACCATAGTAATTTCTCCCGCCAGCCTTCCATGTACCATAGTGATCCCTTCTTTCTTTCTTCCATGTACCATAGTGATCACACCTTCCTGTCTTACATGTACCATAGTGATCCCTCCTTCCCTTCTTCCATGTGCCATAGTGATCCCTCCTTCCTTTCTTCCATGTACCATAGTGATCCGTCCTTCCTGCCCTACATGTACCATAGTGATCCCTCCTTCCTTTCTTCCATGTGCCATAGTGACCCCTTCTTCCTTTCTTCCATGTACCATAGTGATCACACCTTCCTGCCTTACATGTACCATAGTGATCCCTCCTTCCCTTCTTCCATGTGCCATAGTGATCCCTCCTTCCTTTCTTCCATGTGCCATAGTGATCCCTCCTTCCTTTCTTCCATGTACCATAGTGATCCCTCCTTCCTTTCTTCCATGTACCATAGTGATCACACCTTCCTGCCTTACATGTACCATAGTGATCCCTCCTTCCTTTCTTCCATGTACCATAGTAATTTCTCCCGCCAGCCTTCCATGTACCATAGTGATCCCTTCTTTCTTTCTTCCATGTACCATAGTGATCCCTCCTTCCTGCCTTCCATGTACCATAGTTATCCCTCCTTCCTTCCTTGTACCATAGTGATCCCTCCTTCCTTTCTTCCATGTACCATAGTTATCCCTACTTCCTTTCTTCCATGTAACATAGTGATATCTCCTTCCTTTCTTCCATGTACCACAGTGATCCCTCCTTCCTTTCTTCCATGTACCATAGTGATCCCGCCTTCCTACCTTACATGTACCATAGTGATCCCTCCTTCCTTTCTTCCATGTACCATAGTTATCCCTACTTCCTTTCTTCCATGTACCATAGTGATACCTCCTTCCTTTCTTCCATGTACCATAGTGATCCCACCTTACTGCTTTCGATGTACCATAGTGATCCCTCCTTCCCTTGTTCCATGTACCATAGTGATCCCTCTTTCCTTTCTTCCATGTACCATAGTGATCCCTCCTTCCTTTCTTCCATGTACCATAGTGATCCCTCCTTCCTTTCTTCCATGTACCATAGTGATCCCTCCTTCCTTTGTTTTATGTACCATAGTGATCCCTCCTTCCTTTCTTCCATGTACCATAGTTATTCCTCCTTCCTTTCTTCCATGTACCATAGTTATTCCTCCTTCCTTTCTTCCATGTACCATAGTGATCCCTCCTTCCTGCCTTCCATGTACCATAGTGATCCCTCCTTCCTGCCTTCCATGTACCATAGTGATCCCTCCTTCCTTTCTTCCATGTACCATAGTAATTTCTCCCTCCAGCCTTCCATGTACCATAGTGATCCCTCCTTTCTTTCTTCCATGTACCATAGTGATCACACCTTCCTGCCTTACATGTACCATAGTGATCCCTCCTTCCCTTCTTCCATGTGCCATAGTGATCACTTCTTCCTTTCTTCCACGTACCATAGTGATCCCTTCTTCCTGCCTTACATGTACCATAGTGATCCCTCCTTCCTTTCTTCCATGTACCATATTGATCCCACCTTCCTGCCTTCCATGTACCATAGTGATCCCTCCTTCCCTTGTTCGATATACCATAGTGATCCCTCCTTCCTTTCTTCCATGTACCATAGTGATCCCTTCTTCCTTTCTTCCATGTACCATAGTTATCCCTACTTCCTGCCTTACGTGTACCTTAGTGATCCCTCCTTCCTTTCTTCTATGTACCATAGTTATCCCTACTTCCTTTCTTCCATGTACCATAGTGATACCTCCTTCCTTTCTTCCATGTACCATAGTGATCCCTCCTTCCTTTCTTCCATGTACCATAGTGATCCCTCCTTCCTGCCTTACACGTACCATAGTGATCCCTCCTTCCTTTCTTCCATGTGCCATAGTGATCCCACTTTCCATGTACCATAGTGATCCCTCCTTCCTTTCTTCCATGTACCATAGTGATCCCTCTTTCCTTTCTTCCATGTACCATAGTGATCCCACCTTACTGCTTTCGATGTACCATAGTGGTCCCTCCTTCCCTTGTTCCATGTACCATAGTGATCCCTCTTTCCTTTCTTCCATGTACCATAGTGATCCCTCCTTCCTTTCTTCCATGTACCATAGTGATCCCTCCTTCCTTTGTTCCATGTACCATAGTGATCCCTCCTTCCTTTCTTCCATGTACCATAGTGATCCCTCCTTCCTTTCTTCCATGTACCATAGTTATCCCTCCTTCCTGCCTTACATGTACCATAGTGATCCCTCCTTCCTTTCTTCCATGTACCATAGTTATCCCTACTTCCTTTCTTCCATGTACCATAGTGATACCTCCTTCCTTTCTTCCATGTACCATAGTGATCCCTCCTTCCTTTCTTCCATGTACCATAGTGGTCCCTCCTTCCTGCCTTACATGTACCATAGTGATCCCTCCTTCCTTTCTTCCATGTGCCATAGTGATCCCACCTTCCATGTACCATAGTGATCCCTCCTTCCTTTCTTCCATGTACCATAGTGATCCCTCCTTCCTTTCTTCCATGTACCATAGTGATCCCTCCTTCCTGCTTTCGATGTACCATAGTGGTCCCTCCTTCCCTTGTTCCATGTACCATAGTGATCCCTCTTTCCTTTCTTCCATGTACCATAGTGATCCCTCCTTCCTGCCTTCCATGTAACATAGTGATCCCTCCTTCCTTTCTTCCATGTACCATAGTAATTTCTCTCTCCAGCCTTCCATGTACCATAGTGATCCCTCCTGTCTTTCTTCCATGTACCATAGTGATCCCTCCTTACTTTCTTCCATGTACCATAGTGATCCCTCCTTCCTGCCCTACATGTACCATAGTGATCCCTCCTTCCTTTCTTCCATGTGCCATAGTGACCCCTTCTTCCTTTCTTCCATGTACCATAGTGATCACACCTTCCTGCCTTACATGTACCATAGTGATCCCTCCTTCCCTTCTTCCATGTGCCATAGTGATCCCTCCTTCCTTTCTTCCATGTGCCATAGTGATCCCTCCTTCCTTTCTTCCATGTACCATAGTGATCCCTCCTTCATTTCTTCCATGTACCATAGTGATCACACCTTCCTGCCTTACATGTACCATAGTGATCCCTCCTTCCTTTCTTCCATGTACCATAGTAATTTCTCCCGCCAGCCTTCCATGTACCATAGTGATCCCTTCTTTCTTTCTTCCATGTACCATAGTGATCACACCTTCCTGTCTTACATGTACCATAGTGATCCCTCCTTCCCTTCTTCCATGTGCCATAGTGATCCCTCCTTCCTTTCTTCCATGTACCATAGTGATCCGTCCTTCCTGCCCTACATGTACCATAGTGATCCCTCCTTCCTTTCTTCCATGTGCCATAGTGACCCCTTCTTCCTTTCTTCCATGTACCATAGTGATCACACCTTCCTGCCTTACATGTACCATAGTGATCCCTCCTTCCTTTCTTCCATGTACCATAGTAATTTCTCCCGCCAGCCTTCCATGTACCATAGTGATCCCTTCTTTCTTTCTTCCATGTACCATAGTGATCCCTCCTTCCTGCCTTCCATGTACCATAGTTATCCCTCCTTCCTTCCTTGTACCATAGTGATCCCTCCTTCCTTTCTTCCATGTACCATAGTTATCCCTACTTCCTTTCTTCCATGTAACATAGTGATATCTCCTTCCTTTCTTCCATGTACCACAGTGATCCCTCCTTCCTTTCTTCCATGTACCATAGTGATCCCGCCTTCCTACCTTACATGTACCATAGTGATCCCTCCTTCCTTTCTTCCATGTACCATAGTTATCCCTACTTCCTTTCTTCCATGTACCATAGTGATACCTCCTTCCTTTCTTCCATGTACCATAGTGATCCCACCTTACTGCTTTCGATGTACCATAGTGATCCCTCCTTCCCTTGTTCCATGTACCATAGTGATCCCTCTTTCCTTTCTTCCATGTACCATAGTGATCCCTCCTTCCTTTCTTCCATGTACCATAGTGATCCCTCCTTCCTTTCTTCCATGTACCATAGTGATCCCTCCTTCCTTTGTTTTATGTACCATAGTGATCCCTCCTTCCTTTCTTCCATGTACCATAGTTATTCCTCCTTCCTTTCTTCCATGTACC